>QLOY01016219.1:0-16924 GCA_003313965.1 Megacollybia marginata
AGGGTGCATACCTCATGAGACGTGAGTTGGGGCGTGGAAAGCCACATTGGCCATCCTCTCAAACTGCTGGCCTCTTTCGCGACAGTCAGCCAGTGTACATGGAAAAATGAGAGTTGCTAGTACTAATATGTGTAGTGTTCTTTATGCTGATTGCATGCAATGAGCGCTTACTTGGGATCCTGGCGGCACTTATCCGCCTCGAGGCCTTAATCTCAATTGACAGATCAAACTCTACATGTAAGTGCCTACCAGGTAATGAAATTTTTAGGAACGACGGGTTTAGAAGATGCCAGCACAGCCTCCAAAGACTCAGAAGCATGACATCATAAAGAAGACAAGAAGGCGCACCATATAAGGGGTGTTCAGGAACACAACGGATTAAGCTTCAGGGTGAAAGACCGAGTCTTACTAACGTAAGGACTCGGAATGAGCCCAGTCACATCAAGATTGTAGATCTGACCCTGACAAGTCTGCACCTCTAAATATTGGAGGTCACAAAGTGACTGTCAATTCGATTCCCTCATTTTGCACTTGCACACACATGACAGACAAGAACAAGAACAAGAGAAAAGCAAAAGGTATGGTCATTGTTCTCAGTGATGCACGCAACTGATCATCATCAGATAAAGACAAAGAGATTCCCTTGTCGCAGCCAGACTGGGATGAGGTAGGGGACCTGCTCTTTGACGACGGCGACTTCACTCGGATCGATACCTCTGTTGCAACTGACGCTGTGAGACTAGATGCAATTGAAGCTGAGCTATGTGTTGATGCTCAGCTTCAATTGGTGTTGACGGACCCTTTCTTTGAAGCTCTGTATGCCTGCCACCATGCTCAGGCTGCAGACAACGCCATGGCCAATCCCAGCGCCACAGTCAATCCCAGTGCCATGGTCAATCCCAGTGCCATGGTCAATCCCAGTGCCATGGTCAACTCCAATGCCACAGTCAATCTATCAACAGACCCTTTCTTTGGAGCTCTGTATGCCTGCTGCTATGCTCAGGCTGCAGACAATGCCACGGTCAATCCTAGCACCATGGTTAACTCCAATGCCAGGGTCAATCCCAGTGTCTCTGCAGCCTCAGCACCTGTGCTTCAAAACCGTCCTCATTAAGCTGTTCATGTTCCTTACCTCAAACTTGACCCTGGCTTTCTATGTGGTTTTCTCTGGTGACAGTGCTGGCATATATATCAGCTGGTGAGTATCGTGCTGTAAAGACGAAGCATACTTGGGTCATCATATGTGGTCGACAACCTGGCGTCTATCATAACCTGTGTGTTTTCAATCATTTAAACTCTTCATATAATGAATATATCTTAGTGAGGATGCTCGGCCACAGGCAGTCACCCCAGGGTATCGGTTGAACTTGCAGACACAGAACCTGAAGCCAATCGGGTGTTCGTGACAGCTTTTATGGAGGGCTTCGTCGAGGTGTTAGATGGATAAGTACATACCGCAGATTTGTGTTTCTTCAACAAATGTCAGTTCCTCAAGATAATATTCATAATTGTAAGACAAAATCCAAGTGGTTTAGGTGCTCTTGATGGAGCTGTTAGAGCAGGTTTGTGGACGCAAACAGGTGGGTTTTCTGTGAGGATAATTTTTTGGATATGCATCTGAGCCATAACATTCCACATAAGCTCTATTAGTTCGAATTGCTAGTAAAGGCTAGAATAGAAAAAGGATATGTATGCACTTCACACACAATTTATAATTCTTCATGGCTAACTGGTATTGATGTGTCTTCCGATATTTTGCCTTGTAACTTTTCTCCCTCTGCCGCTGTTTCATGCATTCTTCTGTTGATTTGAACACAACCTGTATTCTGTGGCTGTAGCTGGTCAGAATGCTGACAGTGCCTTCAGAGACATCATACCGTCTCATTCTCTCTCGTGCCACTGCACGTCTTCTCTCTGTAGCTCTGGTTTAGATAGGTGAATCAGGTTTTTACTGAATCAGAGACTTCAGAATACTTACGTGCCATCCAATTCTTCAGTCATTTTCTTATTTTTAGCAGCTTCTCTTACCTGTTCGAGCTGCTCAAAAGTCAGCCTTGCAGTCTTGGGTGAATCTTCAGCTCTTCTTGTGTGTTATGTTGACTGCATGATTCAAGTGTGACCATGTTACCTCCTTCCTTTATGTTCTTACTGCATAAGTCTGCCTTAGCGCAAGTCTGCCTTAGCACTGGGTTGATATCAATATGGGCATGAAGACCAGCTCGTAGTTATATGACAATGAGTAAGTTTGAATCGTAAGATTGCAAGTGAGTTAGTTACCAGATGAGTTGATATCGATCCATCAAAGATTAGGACTTGATGATAAGAATGATCTAGATCATTCTTGTTGCAGCAACCTATACACCTTGATTCTTCATAATATTGTTCACTGAAAAGATATACTAGTAGTGTACCCACAGCCAATAGATATCTCATATTGTATCTAGAGTAGGAAATGTTTCAGGTTGTTAACTTGTGTGACTGGCTGAGATCTCCATCATCATAACTATCTCAGACACACAAGTTCATAGCTGGTGAAATAAAACATGCCAGCTTAACAAACAGTTTCTCCTTCTTATACAACATGATGATATTCATCTGTGCCTGTGGATTGGCTGAAAACTTGTAAATACAATGTCAAGGCCAGTTCTTTGGCCAGAAAGCAGCGTATATGTGCAAAATTACTCCGATGTATAATTCAGGATATCAAGAGCCATGCACACCAATTGACTGTATGATCGAGCTTGTTCTTCCATTGCAACTTCCCTGTGAGAACGACAGGTGTGTAAGAGGTTGTAGACAAGGTATCAAGGCCTGAGTTTTGATACATTACTGTCAGCAATCTAGCTCAAAAAACACATAGACTTCTTACCTGATACCAGATCAGTTGGCTTTCAGATGGCAGCACTCCACGGCACATAATAAAACCACATGACCGAACTGCTGACTTAGTTTATCACCGTGACCTACGACCAATCCCAACCAGCACTATGACTCGCAGGCATGGCACTGGTCATAACAGGTCTACTCTCTCTTCTGCGAAGATTCGAAGCTCATCAGGCATGCATAGTCTGATAGGTCCAGCTCTTTGGACGGTGTCCAATCACAAGTGTATCATAAAGACATAAAGACAAAGGAGGCTCACCTGTCAGAGCAGGAAATCCATTTTGCTGGTATTTCATCTGTTTACCTTGGTCTGACTCACTGAAACATCTTAGATATGCATGTGGAGGAGAAGAACCACATCCAAGACTTGCAAAACCTGTTAGATATCACAAACGAAGTCGATGATGGAAACAATGACTGGGAAATGCTAGACAGGGTTCTTCGTGGCTCCACTGCACTATCAATCAGTAATCAAGGCAGTGAGTTGAGCGACATATTTGCAAAATTGTCTGAAGAATGCAAAAAAATTAAACAGTCAGTTTTTGCAGCAATTCATATATGCTTCTAATACTCATTTAGCTGCTCTACTGATGGACGGACTCGTCGAGACCAAATACAGAGACAAGTGAATGCCTTTAACACTCAGATCAAACCAATGACCACTGCATACATGGCATGGAGTGCGTCAAATGGAGAGTATGCTTTAGAATCGCTCAATATCTAGTGAAACTGCTGACAATCCATAATCACCATGGTTGACCTGTTCTGTAAGTGATTTGGGATCCTGTATCTTAATTTACTTATCCAGTCTAAAGGGACACAACTATTTGCATTAAAAGTGTTCAATACTGAACCCACCCTTGCCTGCTCTGTTGTACATCAAGGTCTTATTCCTTCTGCTCCTCTGGCACCCTGTTTTGCTATATCCATTCGTGCCTTGGAGATTTATCACGTGACACATATGCAGTGTCCTCACCTTGGTATCTAAGCCTTTGTCAAGATGCTTTGTGATCCCAGCACGTAAGTCTTCACACTATTAGTTTCATTATCTAATAAATCCACTGTAGAGGCCATATAAACAGTTGCTCAGACATCGATTCACAATTACATTTGACATTTACAATTCCATTCTCAGCAACACTGACCATAAAGTCCAGACAGCCCTGAAGCATGATGGGCTGGACTGGCGGTTAAGAAACACCTGCCCTTGCTGCACCTTCCACCTTCAAGAAGACCCTGAACTTGAACACAGCATGCTGTTCTCCATAGATGGCAACAACTCTTTGAAATGTGTTCTTTGTCAGGAACAAGTGACAGGCAATGACAAAGCTCCAGGCCCATCCTCAGAGGGATTTGATGACCGTTGGGGCAGAGGTGACTACTTCTTGACTAGAGAAGAGGTTGATAAGTGGTCGAAGGAGGTGCTGTAAGATCTCTTGGCAGCTGAAATGGAAATTTCTCCATGCTCTGACCGTTGGCAGAACATGAAGAATGACATGAGCTCGACAATGTGGGGTGTGTTCGACGAGTGTGGGATCTTTTTGTTGTTATGCCGACACAGCTTCATTTTGCTGGTTGCTGACATAGTGAAGAGTGGTGAGCTGTATGTCGATCGCTACTTCTTCGTTTTGTTGCACTATTGACATTTTTGAAGTGCTAAATATGGCCTTGCTATTGTCAAACGGCTACTAAACACCTTCAGAAAGAACCTTTGCTGTGGATACAATATCAGTTGCAAGTTTTCATTGACCCTCCACTGCACTTCCCTGCACAAGCTAGCAAAGTCACTGGGATTTTGCTACATCATTGGACTATTTCATGGACATGGCCACAATCGCTTATGTCAGCTCTCTTTCTTGCTGACTTACATTCCTACCACTGGCCTTGAAATTTTTGAAAATTGTGAATTGTACTTCTTGTGTTCAAATGCATTAGCCGGGACCACTCAATATAAATCTCAGTAGGGCTTCGTGTATTCATATGTACTACTGACACATCGAGAACAGGTTTGTCTATCTGTAATAACTATTGTCAAGCTCTAAAGATCCTCGACGAGGTGTCAACTCTTGCCCGTGCAATGGATGAATTAGGTATAGAGGATCCATGTCAATTTGAAGAATGGCAGATAGAAGAAAAAGATTATCTCGAGGGCTTAGCTAAGGAGCCTACAGATGAGACATGGCAAATGGAGTATCTAAAGAAGTTGCTGCAGTTGAAATCAGCAAAGTACCTGTTTTACCTGTGTTGAAACTTGTTTGCTGATTGATTTTGCAGTGAAGAGTTGGAAGCTGCATGGAGAATCGTAATTGTAGAAGATCAAACCACCTTTGGACGTCGCAACAATACTAAGGCCATTGAACAGACACGATACAAGGAGGAACTGGTTTACAAAACTTTACTTGCTATACATGACATGGAACATTGTTATGAAATTAGTGAGCGCTGGACTGCTGACTCACCACAGTGGAAGAGAGCAGAGGAACTATTAAAGAATAGGACATATCGTCAGTGTCTCAATGCACTGGAAGGACTCATTATGGCACGCATGTTTGAATTGACCAAGATAAACATGTCGCAAACCGGTATGTTCATTTTTCCCACTAATGTTGGCTTATATCATGTAGGGTACAAGCAACGAAAGCACATTGTAAAAGCACTACAGGCCCGATTCCAGGCAATTCGTACAGCTCTAAACAAGTACAATACTACAGCTCAGGTTTTGCACAAACCAGAACTCTGTTGGGATGAAGTCGTCGAATATCCATTTCTTTCTAAATTTGACCTTCTTCGCGATACAAGACAAGATGTATAAACACGACTGTGGCCACACATGCTGGTCATCTTGCTATGAATCATTATTACAAGATTCAATGTGCTCATCATAAAATTGCTCAACTCAATACTGAAATACAATGTCTCCTTACAAACATGCATGACAACGAGCTATATCTTCAACATCATATCAACCAGTTAGCCACCTGTGATCTCTTACTTGCCCACCAGCTGAATCTACACTGGCTTGATTACATTCGATTCAATGACCTCCATCACTGTTGTTTTCAACAACTTTCAGAGCTAAAAGGCTTTACCAGGATACTCCTGCCTAGTACACGCCTTGAGTTAGGACCTGGCTAGACAATTGACACTGACAACTTTCATCAGGAAAAACCCTTTTTAACCTGGATGCCTCAAGGTTGACCTGGATCAACCTATGTCAACCTTGGTCAGTCCCAGGTTTAAGTCTCAATTTTCAGGTCAGCCAGGTCAACCTAAGTCATGTCTAGGTTAGCCCAAGTCAACCCAGGTCAGCCCAGGTCATGTCTAGGTTAGTCCCAGATCAGCTCAGGTTGACTTAGGTTGACTCAGGTTTACTCAAGTTTACCAGGTTTGCCAGGTCAAAAAGGGTTTTTCCTGATGTTGAGGATATTGCCATGCCATTGGCGGTGCCACCCACAAGTGATGTGGCAATTCCAATAGCTGGCACTGGGGATGGAGAAAGCATTATTGACAATGTAGATAATGAAGAGGATGCTGAAGAGGATGATGATGATGATGATGATGATACAGAGGGACTTGCCACTGTTATGAACAGAATTTATCCCTTAGTTTCTTTTTCATTTCCTTTTCATTTCCTTTTTATTTGTATTCATTTTCCATCTTATTTCCACTATATCTCAGCTTATTCCTATCTCCTATCTTCTATTTCCATATTGTTTCCATTTAGTCAGTCTTTCTCATCATTTCATATCTATATCTCTCTCTATCTCCATTAGTAGTACCTATCTATTGTCTCGGTTCTCTTATCTTTGAGGCTTACCTTTCTAGTTCCAGCTTCTTTTCATATATCATTTATGTTCCAGCCATTCCTATTGTCTTCTCTTATGCTCCATCCATATCTATTAGTCAGGATGCTTATCTATAGCTGTGTATATAAGTAGGGGTACTATTGATGTATTCCCTTAGTCTTGATATTAGTCTTTTCTCCCACTTCTACCACTCAGAGTGTCCTCTAAGTGCAAGATCTCTTCAACTATCATCCTGGAGGCGTGCTAGGTTCATGATGGAGTCCCCAAAGGCAGCAGGTTATATTATATAAGATGTGGTTCTAGTGGATGCCTGACAGCCACTGCTATGGCCATGCTCAGTGTTGCTGGGGATTGAGACACCATTTGCTTACTTATTGCTAGTAGACTGTTATGGGATTGTGCCCTGTGTATTTGAATGAAAATCTGTGATTTTTTTGTGATTTTCTGTGATTTTCTGCGATTTTTCTGTGAATATTTGAGTGGCACCTTGAGCTTGTTGTGTTGGGTGATGCCACCGGAGGCACTACCGACACACCCACGTGGTCGGGAGTGGTACCCGACCAAGCGCTCCTGCTCGCTGACACTTAGAAATGATGGTGTTACCCATGACAACAGCAGGTCATGGCCAAAGAGCTCTGCCAGCTGCTAAGTCCTCTATTTAATGAAGAATTAACAGTATATCTTACATCAATCCAGTTAGACCCGATAACTGGATCCCTGGCTACATCTATTTAGTAATTGTTGATGGGATACACAGGTGCTATCGTTAAAGAGCCAAAGTGAGAAGAGATACCCAAAGAGGTCCCTAAAGATGACCCAAAGGCATTTCTTTTCCATTTAATGTGTTTGCTCAATGAAGCCTAGCCTACTAAAGTGAGTACACACATAGAAAACATCTTCCAATATCTCATCAACTGAGCTAAAGAGCCTCTAACTATAGTGGATTATCTATCCCACATTGCTGATGATTTCACAACAGTAGCTGCTCATGAAGACCGAGCTCTTGCCTTGATCTTTTGGGGTTTTATACCTGCTATGAGTGGAGACTTTGCAAGTCTTTTCAAACTTTTATTGTTGTGACTTACACCTTAGTAGGCTCTCTCTCTTCCCAAAAACTGCAAACTCTTGTCCTATTACCTTTCTTTCCACACCACTACGATCTTGTTTCTATTCAGCAATGCCTGTTACATGAAGAAGCAGGTAACCCTTTGGTTGTTGGCACTTGTAGGATCATCAACTGCATAAACTATGTCAACAGGTGGGATAGTTTGAGCAACAAGGAGAAAAAAGCCTATGTCGAATCTGCTCCAGAAACGCTACTTAAAGGATTTTGAGCAAAACTGAAAGACAAGGTTGCGAAATTTTCTGCAAGACATGCAGCTGTCATAACACTCAGACATAAGATTTGCAATCTTTACAGGTTTGCTTGCTTGTCTATGTTTTTTTTTCCAATGTAGTTTGGTCTGGTCATTTTTATCAAACCTGCCTAGACCCATTTCACAGAAACAGGAACCAAAGGTCATTCAAAAAACTTCACAAAAACACTTGATCATCTATTTGTAAGCCTGCCTCAACTATGTTTGCATGATGGAACACCATACCTAGACACACTACAGGAAGATAATGCCCTTTTTGTTCTACGATTGCTTCGCACTTTGGCCAATTGGGATGTGTATCATGCCATCTATCGCTTTGTAGAGGATAACCGCCCAAAGTCTCTATGCCACTACCTCTAATCAGAGATTAGCTCGATCAATTGCTTTCTGGATTTGCCTTCACCTCATCAGTGTATAGCACTCTCATTGTATGTATGAATTTGAATCAGAACAACATTTCTAAGATTGTGTGATTTCCAAATCAAGTGTTTACGCTTTAGTAGTTACAACCAAAGGGAAACTCTATTAGATGCTGAGTGAACACTATTCTGATGTGACAGCTTGAACTGAATGCGTAGGAAATGCAAGGGTGTAAGTAGGACTCTTGCTAACACTCTAGAGGGGCGCTGGATGTGAATATGTACTATTGGATATACATGACAAATATTGCTCTATGGTGTAACGGCCAGGGGGCTGATGATGATGCGAGCCTGGGGACATTTTTTACTTGACTCGGTTTCAATCCTCACTACAGTGGTTTTTTTTTTGCTGACACACCTATAGAGTAGCTTTTTATGCTTGGGATGGACTCATCTTCTGGACACAAACCTTTTAACAGCTTTAAAGGCTTCCCTGACTATGATATATTTATCATTTCATTGGGCTCAATATATCCAAGTGATGAACTTGAATAACAGCCATTGGGAAAGTGAATGGTGCGCATCCCACTAGAGGTATAATAGACACTTCTTGGACTAACAAGTTGAATTTGAGGCAAGTGTGGTGACTTGAAAATATATCAGAATAGTGCAATGGCAAACATTACTATATGCAAGACTTTGCCTGGTTTGATTCCCACTATGACCTTTAGATTTGAGTATATCTTTTTTATCATCGGCCTCGTTTTGCTTCTTCCTGCTGAATATGCCAGTATACATCTTCAAGTTATCCGGCACTGAGAGACAACAGAGTCTTCGAATACACAGTCATGGTGAATAGAACCCTAAAGTTGAATCTGAAAACTGGTTTACAAATTGAATTTGGGACAGATGTTGTGACTATCCTCCTCCTCCTCTAACCCTAAAGGCATAGTGCAATGGCAAACATTATTACAAGTGCCTGGTTCGATTCCTGCTATGACCATCAACTAGCTTCATAAATTTTTTTGTTTGTAACCCTAAAGTGTTCACAAAAGCGACGCTATAGTCGAATTCATATTGAAGGAAGCAGGTTAAATGTGTTATACATGTGGATACATCAGCTAGCTACACCAGGCTATGTTTTTCTGTACATCATCTTTCCAACCTTTATTTTTTTGAATCTTGTGAAGAGTTTGCCCCCAAGTCTGAGCAAACTCAGACATTTTGCACCACAAGGCTAGAGCAGACTATGAGGCCCTTTGGATGAACCACATTCAGCAAGATTCTCTGATTTTGCTAACTCTATTAGATGCTGAGTGAATGCTGATATGCTGGTTTTGCGGCTAAGTTTATAAACTGGCGATGTTACCACCATAAGTTTGACTAGAGAGTCGAGATGTGTCCGTTAACTCGTCTATAGTCTGGCGTTACTTCTAGACTTGGTGACTGAGTATGCATCTAAACTTGGAAACTTGTTTGCAGTCATCTTTGCTCAAGACTAGACTGTATACTGAGTTTGGTTATACTTAAACATGGCTAGTATAGTGAATTGGTGTCATTGATGATCCTAGACGAGTTGAACTCTCAGGAATTCATGTCTAGTACTAAGAACTGTACTATGGCTATGGTTTTGCGATGATCACGTGATCGAGTCTAGGGGAAGGAGGAAAGAAAGTCGAAAGGCGTCCTCTAAACTACCGGAAACACCTGATCCAGCATCACATTCGTCAGTGTTGGTGTACCGCATGGTCCACTGAGTCATCTAGAGTTGGGAGAGTGCTTAGAAAACAGGACTAGGAAAGTCACAGTATCGGATAGGCCAATCGCAAGGCACCTGAGGCTTAGTAAAAGTGTTTCAAAGCAGTGTCTGGAATGTAGATCCATGTGGTCGCAGTACTAGAACCGCTATGCCCGGGTACAGCCATACTTCAAAAATAGAGGTAGGTGGCGCAGCATATGTCAACCGATCCCTTTCTAGTTTTCATTTCTGATTCATCTATTATTTATCGGACCGTATACACACATGGCCAGGTACATACAATCTCGACTCATCTATATTCATATCTCTAGAACTGTATATAAGGACGTCTAGGACTCGTAGTACCACTAGATAACCGCCCCTTGCCTACTATTTGTATTTGGCTTGGTGTTAAACAATTGGGTTTTGTTTGGTTCATCTCTAGTGTGAGATTGACGTGTTTGTGATTTGTGATTTGGATTTTGAGTTGTGATTTTTGAGTTTTGAGTTTGGATTTTGAGTTAAAGTTGGTTTTGCATCCGTTGGTGCATTGTTTTGTGTCAGATAACATAGTCCGCTGTTTCTAGGAGTTAGACAACTACTCTAGAAGTTTGAAAACTCTTACTAGTCTGAAATAGACAAAGTTCCGAAGCATTTCCCTGCTTGAGACACTTCTCTAGAATAATAAAGAGCTTAAAACTCACAACCCCTGGGACATTAAAAGACAACTAGTGCGTGTTGTTTGTGGTGTGTTTTGTAGACTTCGCTTCAATGCCTTAGATTGCAGATCTCTCCCTAGACTTCGCGTCGACAGTTCCGCTCGTGTGCACTGCCACCCCGAGCATCCCTATCAACGCTATTCTGATGTGACAGCTTGGACTGAATGCATAGGTAATGCAAAGGTGTCTTACAAACACGAACATGTACCATTGGATATATTTTATGAATATTGCTCTATGGTGTAATGGCCGGGAGCTGAGCTTTGAAGAAATTTTACTTGACTTGATTTTGATCCTCACTACAGTGGTTTTTTTTTGCTTACACACCTATAGAGCAGCTTTTTATGCTTAAAAGGGACTTGTCTTCTGAGCACAAACCTTTTGACACCTTTAAAGGCTTGGGCTGAATATATCTAAGCGATGAAGAGGTATTGACTTGAATAAGAGCCATTGGGAAAGTGAATGGTGCGCATCCCACTAAAGGTATAATAGACACTTCTTGGACTAACAAATTGAATTTGAGGCAAATGTTCAAGTCACAACACATGTCAGCATAGTGCAATGGCAAACATTACTACATGCAAGACTTTGCCTGGTTCGATTCCCACTATGACCATCAATCATTGCTCTCGAGTTTGCTCTTCTTGCTGAATATGCCAGCATAAGTCTTCAAGTTATCCATGGGATCACAGCATGTTTAGCAGGAAGAACAAAACAAGGGCAATGTAGTCATTTTTTGCTCTTCCTGCTGAATATGCCACTATATGTCTTCAAGTTATCCTGTGCTGAGGGACAATGGAGTCTGTGAATGCACAGTCATGCTGAATAGAACCTAAAGTTCACCTGATAAGCCCAATTAACCGAACATATTAGATCCGAGGGACCGCCTAACCATCACGTCAGCCTTATTAGGCACCCTAAGCACTGTTTCCCCGCACTCCAATAAGCTTTATTGGAGATTCTCCAATATCTCTTCAAACAGACTTATGTATTTTCACCATAAGAACCTTCCTCTACTACTGTATCTTAACTTAAATTGCAATGAGAACACTGTATCAGCTGTATAACATTACTACCAACACAAATAATGTAAGATATATGCCCATACTATGCTAGGCATCACTGTTGTCAATGAACTCTGCACTGGGGAAGGAAGAGGGAGCTGCCTTGCGCCTTTGCCGAGTCTTCGCAATGGTAGAGCTTCCAGTCGCTGTTGGAGGAGCTACCTTATGCTTGTGACGAGTTTTTGCAGTAGAGCTTGCAGCCCCTTTGCGAGGTTTATGAGAACTTGGGGCAGGGGGCTGAGTGCATGTAGAGGTCTTGTGCCTTTTTTGTGGATGCCCCTCTTCTTCCTCCTCTTCGTCCTCGTCCTTGTTGTCCTCTTCGTCCTCTTCCTTGTTGTCCTCTTCCTCCTCATCCTCCTCCTCTCGGCCCTCTGTATTATCACTTCCAGTCTTCTTTCGCTTCTTCCCTGATGGCATCAGACTGCTTCTTCCTCATCTTCTTCGGAATGGACCCATCAGCTTCCCGTCGTTGCAAATCAGCCTCGAGCATCTTTATCTGAGCGCGTTCCAGCCTTACCCATTGACAAGTCTTGGCTAGTAGAGCATCGCGTAGCTTCTTGAGGTCAGGTGAGTTGAGGATCTTGGAGGGGCTGTGGAACAGAATGCCTTCAGGCCAACCATCAAGCTTGACACCATACCATTGGCATGGGACGTACACCAGAGATCAAATGATTGGACAAATGCATAAGAGTTGGTAGTAGGAAAGGCGAATGCTAGGAATCTCTCTAATGCAGCATTCGTCTCAATGTATTCAGCAGGATATGTATCGTTGAGGCTGCTGTGTGAAAACACTGCAAAGGAGAGAACACCAGTACACAGCTCAAGATGCAGCATCTAGAATAGCTTAGAAGGTTATTAAATAGATGTTAAAATGCGGCGCACCAGTTGTTCAATTCCCTTGATAGTATTCTGAATATCCAATGCAACTGCTGTATGGGAGGCATGCATGCCAGTGGATGTTAAACTTCGCTTTTCCATCAGCTCGTTGCGAAGTTCCTCCTCTTGATCTTTGGTCAAATTCTGGAGCTCTGGATCACTGTACACAGATGCACGAATCTCAGCGATTCGCGCTTTGCTCCCCTCTGGCTTGTCTGTAAAAGTGAACAGTGAGCGCAAGAGAACTTTGTAGAGAAAATACATTACCTGCATTGAGCTCTTGGGCTTTGTGCAAGATCAACACATTGCCTAGAGAGACAGATCACGTAGACTTGGCCCCTTTGCCATAGAAGAACAGTGTCCATACCCTTGCTAACCCTTCCCCATGCTCGTCTGCTATCTTCTTGAGGCCGTCATTCAAATTCTGACAAAGCAACTCAATGTCACGGGCCAGAGCCTCTTGGCGAGACTTATTAGCCTCTGCTCAGATCCTTTGTTCTGCTTGTGAAGGCTTCTGGTGTCTGATAGGCTTCGAACGCGGTGGTATGACAGGTCGATGTGGATTGCGTTGAGCAAATGTAAGTTTTTCTGGGCCTGCTAAATCATCTGCAGGTTCAAATTCACGAGCTGAAGGCGATGGTGAACAGGAAGGTTCAGGAGAGTGTGGGGTAGAAGCACCGTGCTCTGCTGGTAGAGAAAGTGAGGGAAGAGGTTGAGGTGATACACACGGTGAAGACTCTATGGGTGGTAGACGAGGTGACGGAGGCAGGAGAGAATCTGGAGGTGATACATGTGGTGAAGATAGCAGTGGTAGATGAGGCGATGGAGGTGGGAGAGGGTCTGGATGACTGGTAAAATTAGAAGGTGAATGACGATAGGCAAAAGGTGTTTCATAAGAACGGTAGGGCCATGCTGAAGGATAAGAGACGGCATTCATTAAAGACGAAGATGAGGAGACATTTGGCCTTGCATTGGAGGCCAATGGTTGCATTCCAGGGTAGTAGGTCCAGGAGAAGGTAGGATTGTGGTCAAACCGAAATTGACCATTCTCTTTATTCCAGTCAAATGCGACATGATGGTCTGCAGAATGATCTTGTGTGGTGTTGGACGCCACACAGTCACACAATGGATCGTAGGGCATTGTAATAGAATAAACAAAGTCTCGTGATCACACTATAAGTAAAGCACACAAGTCCAGATAAATACGCCTTACTACATGTATTATAGATATTCATCTTTGTTGTTGTTGTTGTCATCTCCATCTGAACTGCACACAAACATCCAAATCGCCCATATCCTTTCACGTCTACCCTCACCATTGACAAATGTATGCAATTCATCCAGGAACTCTTGACGTGTATCCTTGAAAAACATGGTGATCAGTGTAGAGGAGATCTCATCTTCTGTATACCCTTCTTGCCTCACGATAGTTGAAACTGAGTTCTGAACATGCCAGCTGCTAGAGACTTGCAATGGCTGAGGGAACAGGCCTGTACCAAAATTGCATGCTGGAGAGACAGATGATGATGACGATGAAGCTATGAGTAATGAGTACCACAACTAGTCCAATGCAATCATACTTACCAACAATTCCTAAGATCTCTACCAGAGGATTGACATGCACTGTGATTTGGGTATGACCAGGAGACAATGTGGCACTGCGAGACCGAGAGGGAGTAGATGGGCCACTCCTCAGAGTGGGTGCAAGTTTTTCTGGACTAGGGCTGTTGTGTTTGACTGGAGTAGAAGCTTGAGCAAGTCTGGACTTCGACGAAGCACCATGGAAGGGAGTAAGTGTAGGTGTTTGCTCTTTCTTGGGGCTAGGGCTCAATTCCCAGACCAATTTAGCTGGGGAAGAGGCCTTCTCAGGACTAGGGGTCAGCTCTCATTGTTTCCGTGGGCTTTTGGTAGCAAGGAAAGCTCTGTCTGGACTAGGTGTATGCTCCTGATGTGCCTCAGATGCCGAAGTGTAGGTCAGAGACGAGATCGAAGATGGATGATGTTGAGGGGGTGTCCGTGGCCGCAACACCTCTTCAAGTTGGTCATCCATATAGTGTGAACATGCTGGCCCATAGTAGTATAGCCTTTGTATTGTGCACCCTGCATCAGCATGCAGCGAAACACGTTGTGAAACTTCAGAAAGCCATAGTATTTGCGGAACAAGGAGTTCTGACTGGCCTGGAGACTGTGGTCAGCTTCATTGCTGCAATCAGTTGTTAGATAATGTGCTTCAGAGAAATCAAAAACTTGCCTGGAACAGTAAATGGCAATTCTGTGGCCACGAAGAACAACATAGAACAAGTTACAGGCCTCTTTCCACTCAGGCAAATCAGCAAACACCCGCATCATATCTGTTGGCTGGTGAAGATAATGGGAATCGACGAGAGACTGGATGATAGATTGAATGGCAGTGGCTAGTTCTCCTGTTGTGCACTGTATAATTATGGGGAATGGCGCACGGCCAGCAGCTGAGATCCAAGGACTTCGCTTTATTCAGCTTGCTATACAATACGGGTGGACAGGAAAACCTATGCATCTTCGTATAGACCAGGCACTACACGCCATTGTTGTCTTCCTATTATTGCCGGACCCAGAGGACATGGCCAGAGAAAGACGTAGTGAGGTTGCAGAGCTGAGACAATAGAGGGAGGGTGTATTGAGTGGGCTGCATCGAGGGCGGAGGCAAAGATTTTGATAAACATGATAAGATCTATTACTAAACAAAGTTGGCCCGTGTGTACATCCAGAGCACAAAGACCCCCCATTCAGCCACCCCATCGTCTGAATCATCTTCGACCTCACCACCATTCAGCCACCTCACTGTCTGAACTGTCTTCATCCCCATCCCTGTTCAAATCCCCTTCCAAGATGTCTTCATACGCCTTCCGGACCAGCCTTCTGGGCCACCAGCGTTGATCCTGGCCTTTTTGCAAGTCTTCTTCGTTGTACTGTTCAGGATAACGAATATGCCCCTGTTGACCTGGATGTAATGCGTAGGATAACCAACCTTCACATTTAATTAGGTCCCTAGCGGCAGTTAGCCCGTAAATGCATTACAGAAAGGATACATACTGGTTTCTTTGCCTTTCAGCACTCGATCGGAGCTTTTTGCGATTCTTGGAACGGTATGCTTCTTCATGTGTGCGTTGTATTGCACGAAGTTCAGCTTGTCCTTTCAATGGGAGTTTTCTGTGTTCAGTCCGAAGCCTATGCACTAAATTTGATTTTAGATTTGATTTTAGTATAGCCTTGAATGTATGTACGTACCGTTCCATGCAAGCTTGGGACACTGCACGTATTGAATCTCGATGTCTTGGTGAAAAGCTTAGGCTGTAGTGGCCCAGATACATGTAAGAACTTACTTGGCATGATACTGAGCAGTTGCTTGCTTTCTCGCAGCCCGCTTTTCCTCAAGAGACATGGATTTGCGACCACGTTTCTTTGGTGGTATGACAGTAGGATCCTGGGGAGTATCGCAGACTGAAACTAGCCGCATTGTCCAAACCTACCTCAGACGCTTGAGTAGCTTCTGGTCCATTAATACGGTTGTAATGCATGAGGAACATCACTTACTATCACTCATGACAGATGCAAATAGTCGCCGAGGTCCGAGGTACACAATGTGCAAGAAGAGAATGAAAGTAGTGATGAGACCGGTAAAGTCATATGTTAGTACTCCAGCTTAAATAGCCAGTTAGTGACTTTTTTGCAGGTCCCATTAATCTGCCATCTCTATCCACTCTAAACGTCTTCTAAGTAACTAGAATCAATGTAAACACAGTTGTTATTGACTTGGTAGATTAGATGATATCCATAATATAAGGTAGCAGCCTTCAAATTGGTGGTTTCGAACATCATGTATCAAAAGGTGTAGGGCAAGCAGATAGCCTCAAATTTCAGTAGTAGTGTTACATGCTTCAGTATTCAATACTGTAGGTAGCAAGTCTAAACCTTGCATCCAAGCATCTGGCTTCAATTGTTGATTCTCCGCCCATTTCGCTGGATTAGCCTGTTTGAGGTCTTTCTCTGTCATACAATTGTTCTGCACACAGCGAAAAATAGGACCAGTGGCATATTGCGTCAGTGAAACCCTCAAATCTCCC
>QLOY01016226.1:0-12323 GCA_003313965.1 Megacollybia marginata
TCTATAAGCCTCGCTCTAACGCTAGCCTATCAAGCACAAGCCTTATCCAAGTAAGTAAGACATTGTTCCCTTTGCTTACCAGCCCTACCAGTGCGTACACACGTATTCATACACAAGCCATGCTGTAGGTAAAGCGATGACCCGCAAGGGAAGTCGCGTTACTTTCATCAGATAAAAATTCAAATAGTTCAAATTCCTGGGGACCATTGAGCAAACACGACGTACTGAGTATGTCATGTGATCTTGGATCCCGATTCGTCACGCCAATAAATGCTTACCATGCTCAGGGTTGATATCTTGTCTATTGAAGAGGTGAGGCCTGTGACTCGGAAGCCTGTGACTCAGCAGTCCTGAGGCACAATTAGAGTTTCCCAGAGACAGTGCGGGGACGATGGCACGGGCCCGGGGTTGGTTTGGGGCTGGTACCTTTTTTGAGGGTATCCAGTAAGCAGTCAGTAACAAGCGGGACTGGCTGGAAGAGCAGACAAAAGGGAGTGGAACGTCCCCATGGTATGCTGGTACATTTTTAGATCTATTTATTACTCATCAACTGGGCTGCTGACGCGTTCTGCTGGTTCAGACGCGTTAGACGCGTTGGCGCCGGTGTCGTTGGGTGGCCCCAGGTGCTGGTGGATTGAAAAATCTAGCTAGACGTGCGACTACAGCCTTGCAACGTATATCCTGGGGTGCAGATTTGACCTGCATGCTTGATTTCTTATCGTTGCATTGCATCAATGGACTGGGGTTTGGTCTGCCCTGTGGGGGTACACGAGACTGATGTGCCATGAGAAAGTGCGTCGAGAGAGCGACCTCCTCGCAGCGTCCCCAGCGTCCCTAACGACGAGGGTGTTTGACTTTTAGAAGGTATGACTAATATATGGTACTCCGGCACCATGGCTGTCTGCTAGATTACATTCAACCAAATATGGCTAGCTATTGGTAAGTTACGTCACCTGCCTTAGGTGTTAATTCGAGTGTCACGGTCAAATGATGATCAAAAACAAAAAAGGAATTGTGACGACGACAAAATACGTATTCTGTACCGTGACATAGCAGTTAAAACAATGATAATAGAGCCAACTGCAAGGATCATCAACTGCTCCTCCTTCCTCTCCTTCCTGACAGTCTCAACTTGATTCTCGAGGTTTTTAATTTGAGCATCATAGTTTCGACAGATGAGTTTGAAGAGTTCCGGATCAGGCACGATCGGGTATGACGAAAGGGACTGGGGAGAAGAGGGAGTTTTGGATAAGGGAGAAGGGCTACGATCTGGACCCGGTCATGAATCAATACTCGAGTAGCCGAATCATCACGTACTATGCTGCAGCCTTCTTGGGCTTGTCTGTAATTTCAAGGTTTGGGGAGGTGTCTAGTATGTCATTTGAATAAGCGACAGGCTCGGGTTTGAGAGTCTTACCTTCGATGTTGGTTGTCATTTTGCGCAAGGGAGAACAGTTAGATACAGAGAAAGAATGAGGGGGTTTTAGGAACGGATGGAATAAATGGGGAGCACCTGTTAAGAAATGCTTGCGTGTCGTCTCGAGAATTGCAATTCGCCATCAAGGCAGTGCGTAAAAGTGTAAATGATCACGTGTCACGTCAAGATCCATGATCATCAGGAAAAACCTGACTAGAACCCTGATGTCCTCAGTGTCCTGAGGACATCCCTAAGATGTCCTTAGGACATCCTAAGATGCATTGGGATGTCCCAGGACACTGGGGACATCGGGGTTCTAGTCAGTTTTTTCCTGATGCCGTCGACATGTCCTATATCTCCAATTGAGTCTCCTGGAATTCTCCTGATCTGTTTGACTCGAAAGCAGTTAAGCAACCCCACCAACACCACATGGTAAGTATTACGATTCAAGCTTGCTAATATTCTTCCAGACTTGTGACAGGTCCCTCAAACCCTGTAATCGAGGCCCCTCGTCGTGACTCGTCACCGTGGACGCACTGGTTATGAGAATCGTAAAGCACACCAAATCGAAAATTCAGACGCGCTAGTGCATGCGCATGCGTGTGCCTCCCGGCGGACGCAAGGCGTTTCATCTCAACAGGAAACTCCGACAAATCCGATAAACTGAAAGTAGAACTTCTTGAGTCTAGACAGAAGGTGTTTATTATCAGTGCGTTCAGGTGCATTCTTCCTTTCACGTCGTTTCAGGACCAGCCGAACGAGATTAAATCGTCACAGCGAACTTGGGAAGGCGTCACTGTCACATGTGACAGCTTGGCAAGGTCCTCATGCTTGTTTCATATTTATCCCGAATAACCAACTAAAACTGATAGCCTTCGGCCGTTGCATTTGCATTTAAAGCCCAATGTTCCGTGCCCCTGAATCTTCAGTGCTGGACACTCTACCTATCTTCCGATAATCTTCGACAGTCTCCATTATGCTCCCACTCGGCCGTGGATCATTTACTGCCTTCACCACCATCATGATTATTACATTTACTTGTCTTACGCAAGTTCAGGCATACCCTATGCTAGGTTAGACTTTCCTGCATCATTTTCAGAACTGATTTGCCAAATTTCCGACAATCCAGAGTTTCCAACACTTCAACGTCGTGGGCCTGAAGGTTGCCGGGATCTAGGTGCTACAAGATGTAGTAGCTCGAAAGATGATGTGGTAGAGAAATGCATTGCGTGGCCGAGCATGAATGGCATCCAATACTGGGCCTTTTCTCGAACGTGTCCACAGGGGTATGTCTACATAATGCAATTCTCTACAATTAACTCATTCCAATGTAGCCAGATTTGCTATCAGACCGACACGACGTTTTGCCTTCCCCCTGCTCCCAAATCCGGCCCCCGCCCCAATGGCCATCATTGATACATTGCAGGTTATGATAACGTACTCGGTGACTGTTCATATCGTAGAAACAACATTGATAGTTGAGAGAGAACCCATTATGGAGCTGGATCAGACACTCCTTCAAGAGGCGAGTTAGAAGTGTCAGACGTGTAGAAAGAAAAATTGGGTTGTATCGATCGCGCTCGTCACCAAATCTAAGGAAGACGCCGCGAACAACAATAGGCCAACCTGTGAGCGTATCGGTTTAAGTTAAGCGTTGCAATCCAAACTAGAACCTCGAAAAGCAATCACAACTCGTCAACGCCATGCATCTGGGTCTGTTCCCGGTACCAAATCTCCCGGATCGCAGTACCCACTAGAGCGAATGATTACTAAGGACAGAAGTAGTGCAGTCAGAGGGCGTAAGACTGGGTGGTGTCGACGTGGAGTGTTAGATGGTAACATTCCAAAGCGCGGATTTGAATACAGCACATTGTACATGGGAGAATCTGCGAGTAAATGGATTGAACATGGACATGAGGAAAAGCCCGAGGTGATGAGGGTGCAGAAATATGGGCGCTCTTGTACTGTCCATGCGAGCGCCATCTTGCATGACGAATCATCGGAGCAAGGCCACACGCACAGCCATTTGCAATGAAAAACGAACGAGTGGTCACCCGCGGCAACTTGGGATTGGTCGAAGCGGGGTATTCATCACCTCAAAATAATCCAATCACCTATTCATCTCTACAAGTCGAAATAGGTCTCTTGGATCGCGACATGGCCGTGGCCACCTTCGTCATGCAGAACCAGTCCAAGTCCGGAGAATGAGGAATGAAGACGGAGGGAGTAGTTTGAGAAGGGGTTATCCATTGTTCTGGGAGAGTTTTGGGAATATTGGGTTGGATACTACCGTGGAATGACGGTGGATGGGTTTTGAGAGTGTGACAGGTGACATGTCACACGGGTGGGTTTGACTTGGCAATCGCCGCAGAAGGGAGGAAAAGCAAGGGCTTCGCTTATTTGAGGGTGCACTGGGGACAAAAAGTATGGGGCAAGGTTCGAGGGATTACCCAATGTCCCATGGCACTCTGGGGCGTGCAACAGCAATTGGTACAAGTCTGTAATGCGTTGTAAATCAAAAACAGAATGAAAACAATGGGAGCTTACTGATCTTATCTCGGTAGCATGAAGCAACCTGATTTAGTTTCAGGTTCTCTCCACGCGATAGTTTTCCTCGAGGAGTGGACTACGTGAGAGACGAGGAACACGCTACGAGAGCGGTAGCAGCGCGAGAAGAGAATCGCACGCTGTTTTGCTGTTTGTTGACTATACAGTACCTCTGGTATAGAGATCGGTAAGCCAAGGACCCGTCTGGAAAAGCATTCGATATCTAATGACCCGGGGCTGACAATGTACCTAGGAGCGGATCAGTCAACCTCAGAATCTCGGCAGAGAGACTGCGGATGGTCAAAACGAGGTCCGCCTAGAGTGTAGCAATGACCTCCTTGTGTGGGTATCTAGCATCCGGAAAGACGAAGCGAGCTAGGGAAAGTAAGGACACAAATCCGAGAAATTGTGCATTGATTGTGCACCAAAGCGGAAGGAACCGGCGGACGCGACAGGGGGACTGGCCAGCTGGACGACGCGGGTAGAGCAAAATCAATGGGTACTCAGACTTGTACCAGATAGTCAAAATGAGCAGTACTGCAGAAGGTGGAGGAGGAGACAAACAGTCGCAAATGATGATCAGCCGAAAATACACCACCCGAACTGCACGTGACCTTCCAAACAAAGTCACCAAGTCGACATGCATTTGTTACGGCCGGTCCGTGGATTATCGGTGAGTGTGGGAAACAACCCGGATGGAAAGCAAATACCTCTATTCTCTCACCGACATATTCTCCACCGTGATCTTGTACTCATTTCCAAAAAGAGAATGGCAATTGAATGGCAAATACTTTATCAGATAGCTATGCAAAATGACCTTCGCATAACGTAGTCTACGGACCTCCAAACGTGAAAGAAATAGGATCTAAGCAATATAAATAGCGGCACCATTTCGGGCTGATGATTGATTGAGATCGAGAATAACAGCACCCCTAGACTGTGTACCCAACTCGCCCGTGTCAGATGTGGAGGTCTGTATGGCGTTGAACTCGATGGTCGACATTTCCGCTCGTGCTTTGCGACTAGCAGGAATTTGAAGGTGAACGGAGCGTGTGGTCTCGGCTCGCAGGGTTTCTTGCGTAGTCAGGTCGTGAGACGTAAGTCCGAGACTGACCATTATAATGATCATAGTGGGAACGATACCCTAAAGTTATACGACAATCAGAATCGAAAAGCACGGGCAAGACTCACCGTCAACTGGGCGACTGGATCATAGATGATGTAGTAGGCATTGCTCTTAATGACGAACAGCGTGATCTCGATGATGAGGACCGAGGAGTATATCAATCCGGACTCGATCACAAGCGCAAGCACCCGTTTGTACTTGAACGATGCGGAGTAGGACGCGAATTCCCGAGAGAGATACCTGAAGTAGATTAGTATATCATGTTAACTTCAAGTCAACGAAGGAGGGATCACGCATACCAGACCCTGAACGCGATGAGAGATGTAACGATTATGTTGGTGGACAAAGATAGACCGAAGACGGCACCGTTCCAATGTTCAATTACGTCCACGAATGTGCCGTCTCCACTCGTGTCCTTTGCGAAGATGATACCCTGTCCGAGGCCGGAAACTAAACCACAAGTCTTCATCAACGATGGGAGTGACGGAAAGATATAGATGAACATACCTGCAGATCCTATGATCAAAAAGATGGGCAGAATGCAAATTTTGATGTTTGCGCCCCAGACATGATAGCAACGCCAGACCTTCATACACTTCACTTGAGCCGGACCAAGACTACATGGCTTGTGCCTAGACTCACCACAATGCTGTCTCCAATGATTGAGTTAGCCGTATGTACGATGATCTTCGTAACATTCACTGGGGCAGAAGTGTTGGCGATAAACGCCACAGGGCCGCCTGGCTTGTCGCGGAACTCAATGAAGGCCTGGATCAAGCGCACGAGGCCGAGGGAGACGTTGACGGTCGAGAAGAGAAACATGGTTATGGCGGAGAACAGGATGTAGCTCTTCATTGGACGGTCTCGATGCTTCAAGCGGGCGATGTAAAGAAAAGAACAGAACAGAACAATATTACCGCCTATGTCGGCGTGTCAGTATTGATACGTTCATTGTGGTCAGGAAATGTGTACGCACCATAGAGCAATGTCTCCAACCATATCGCCACGAGATAAGCCTTGTCTAATGTTATGGCGGCCATGGCCTCTGCGGGGATGATGTCTGTAGATTGGACCGTTAGCAGTGCTTTTGAGATCGAGGTGAAGTAACATGTGATTCCGACAACCGCTCGAAGATGTATTTCAGTAACAAAGAGTGGTGTGAGTGCAAAGACTATTTATCGCTTGCTCCACAACTTGATGTACATCAAATCTTGCAGAGTCAGAAGAAGTTGGGGTCACATCCATGCATTTCCAAGTATGGCCAAAGCTTTCATAGAAGCCCTGCCATACGAAAGACCATGAGTGGGATATCTCTGTGTCGTAGCAACATCACAAGGTATGCAAACGATGACAGATCAGCGCGGTTCGATGATTGATATATGAACCGCCCCACATCGCTGATATATGATACTTCTCAACGGCTGTAGCCAGTAGGTGGACCCCAGATGCTGCACGTCGAAGATAATCATTCGAACATCACGGAGGAGCGACCAGTGTATATGTCGCCATAGCATGTTTGGCTGTTCGGGTAATCCCAAATCAGAATTTGATGCTATGACTCGGCATGCGACACAGCGTCATCACTCGTTGCAAGGTTAGGTTCTTTTTCTATCCCTACCTTTATAGGCAATGCATCCTAATGCCCTATTTCCAGCGCGCATAAGAAACTTCTGGACGCTAAGCTGACGACGGATCCTCCTGCCCAATACAGCCGGCTTGTCAGCGTTAATGTAACAGGTGGTGAAAGTGAGTGTTCTATGTGGTTATCATCTACTGAATATTAAGTAGAACGGCAGACGGCTGTGTCTGATGGTGACAGCGATTTTGATGCTGATGAGGACGAATCAAGAAGCTCACTCCCAGTCGAGGCGAACCCTCTTTCAGCTCCGAGTCCACCTGCAGCGTCCCCAAGTCTCTTCTACCTAGCGCAGGCTTTGATTCTGTCACACCGGTTGAGTTTGATCCATCATCAGAACGGGTATATGGTCCAAGTAAAAGTCTTACCTACTTTGTAACTGGCTAACTTGCCATTCCGAAAGTTACGATCTCCATCCAGGATACCAATGCCAATGCACCACTTGATCAAATTCTCGTAGCCGGCACGTCGGCTAATATGACCACGGAGCGTACTCGAAGTGGAGAACACAAGTATATTGGCAAACTATCCAAGATCGTTCTCGAGGTAGTACAAAACTTTTCTCCGATGAAGCGTGAGTATTCCGGGTTCCCTCGGACCTTTCGTGATATGCTGCAGAACGCGGAGGTCGTATCCAACGTCCCGGTGTTCCTATTCCGGGAGATCAGCATCACAGCCTACTTCCATTTCACTTGGCACGGTCGATCAGTGACATGCCGCCGCCACTTTCATCATGCAGAACCAGTCCAAGTCCGGGGAATGTGGAGCGAAGACGGAGGGAGTAGTTTGAGAAGGGGTTATCCATTGTTCTGGGAGAGTTTAGGGAATATTGGGTTAGATGCTACCGTGGAATGACGGTGGATGGGTTTTGGAGAGTGTGACAGGTGATGTGTCACACGGGGGTTTGACTTGTCAATCGCGAGGGGCAACACGGAAGGGAGGAAGAAGCAAGGGTTCACTTATCCGAGGGTTCGGGACTGGGCTACCCAATGTCCCAGGTCGCTCTGAGGCGTACAACGACAATTGGTACAAACCCTGTAATGCATTGTAAATCAAGAACAGCACGCAAACAATGGGAGCCTACCGATCTTATCTCGGTAGCATGAAGCAACCTGATTTTAGTTTCAGGTCTCTCCACGCGATGGCTTTCACCTCGAGGAGTGGAACGGAGCCTCAGTTCCAACTACGCGAGAGACGAGGAGCACACTCCGAGTAGGGTGAGGGCGGTAGCGAAGCGAGAAGAGAATCGCACGCTGGTTTGCTGTTTGTTGACTATACAGTACCTCTGCATCGTGCAGAGATCGGTAAGCCAAGGAACCGTCTGGAAAAGCATTCGATATCTAATGACCCGAGGCTGATCTTCGGAGCGGATCAGTTCACCTCAAATTCTCGGCAGAGACTGCGGATGGTCGAAACGAGGTCCACCTGACATTTTCTTAGTGTATACAGTGAAGCGAGCACTGTTGGCAAAGGTGTTGACCTTCTTGTGTTGGTATCTAGGATCCGGAAAGGCGAAACGAACGGAAAAAGAAGAGGGGAGTAAAAGTCTAGGCGATATCCCGCAGTTATGGGGCGGCTATTTTGTCAAATAATTTGTCAAATAAGAGGGGAATGGAGAAGGCGAAACTATCAAAAACGATAAGCCAAGCGATACGATATCGAGCGATACATACGAATCATTTGTCTGGCTTGAGCATAACGTCCGACGGGCGTTTCTGGGTACGCGTAGGACGCATAGGTCGTTGATAACTAAACAGGCGAGCGACTTGAATAAAATCCAGCAGCGACTTATTGGGCAGTCTACTGGGGAGTAGGGCAAAATGGGCCAAAATGGAGCCAAGGAAGTGAGCCCGTATAGCTAACGATCCTCTGACCTTGGAGGTCCCTCGTCAGGCTAGCTTCTTCATGTGTATAGGTCGTTTGTCAATCTATGATTTCCTTTCGAAGCTCAACCGGCAGTTGACGATCTGCTAGCAGTTGGTGGTTCATCGATTAGAATGCACAAAACGGACGCAAAAGTCTCGAAGCGCAGTGGGCTAGAACACAAGTCCGAGAAATTGTACACCAAAGCGGAAGGAACCGGTGGACGCGACAGGGGGACTGGCCAGCTGGACGACGTGGGTAGAGCAAAATTAAAGGGTTCCCAGACTCGTACCAGATAGTCAAAATGAGCAAATACTGTACAGCTCAACAATGAAGGTGGAGGAGACATTGGACAAACAGTCGCAAATGATGATCGGCCGAAAATCCTCGATGACGAACGATGCGTCTCACTTGAACTGCGCTGCTTTCAGTCGCGAATCAGCTCAAAACTTTGTGGTCCGACGTCCAAGAGCCTGGCCTTTGCCTGGCCTCAGTTAGGCCTCAAAGGCTTTAGAAGACTAGCGGAACCTCGTTTGTGAATCCGCTTGCCAGACAATGCCAGTAAATCCTGTAGAGCCGAATCGAGATTTGGTCAAGCCTGCCCACCTGATGTATAGTGTTGGAATTTCTGCCGTCTCTCTACCACTTTACAAATTTCCTGATTGGACCGTTCACCAACGCCAGAGCGAGCGACGATTCGCTGGATATCATCAAGGTGGCTGTTTAATATCCTTCTGGATGGTACAGCTCTATGCTCTATCTTGTCGTTATTCGACATGGGTCACTACGTACTACGTCGGCGTCTGCACTGGCAATTGCAACTGAAACCTGAGGTACTTGTTTCTGCTACGTCTATTTTCAATACTGAGGATTCTACAGCAATCATCTCGTTTTGCCTCGTACGTTGTCGGTACTGTCCTCAAACAATCGCCATGTTCTCTTGCTGCTACATAGGTATGTTCGTGTCCTCATGTTAAGATGCTGCAATAAACCACCGTAGCACAACTTTAGCCTTCTTCTCGGTGGATGGATTGCTGCAATACCTTCGCAAGACGATGGGCTTCTGATAGCTTGCAACAGTGGCCCCCGGTACTCAGCCACGGTTCATATTTGTTCCTCAATTGTCGATGGTACTCGAGCTTCATAACGGTACGTTCACCGACAGTCCGAACGTCAATGGCTTACTGGGGAATGATTTAAACATGTATGTGTCGCTCGCGGAATAAAGCGGCCGCCTCTTCGTTGCGGTTCGTATTTCGGTTTGCTTGACTTCGCCTAGCTTAGGATCAACAGGCATTTTTAGAAGCTGATGCCTTCGTTGGTATCGTATGCCACTGGAGGCTTCATATGGTTCTTGTCGTGTACTCTAGCCATGCCTCTCCTGAGGGATTGACGCTCCCTTACCCTCAGGGCCACGTCGAGCGACCGACCAAGATTTTTGACCGAAATCTTCTCAGGTAAGATTTCCGTTCACAACCTACCTCGCTATGCCTATATGTGTGTTCTAGCATCTGCCCCCGAAGCTCAGCGAAGCCATCACGAAGCTCGCCTATCCTATGGCTCACGACGGAAAGAATGCCACAAAATCGCTATGATCCTTTACCACCCAACCGTAATGATCCCGAGGTTCAGCAACTGGGGCTATGCTGCCAGTGTACCGCCCGTACCGTCTCAACGTTTGAGAATTCTTTGTACGGTGCGGGAGGTAAGTTGCATCTCCTTGATGCGACTGCTTATCAATTCCCATCAGACTGTCTGAGATGAACCCTCCATTCGGAATGGTCTCCGGCCGCAACACAAGAACTTTGTAACTCCGGTTGAGCAATGAGCAGACAAATGCTATAGCCCATGGTCAGGTAAGTTCGCTCAATTATTGAGGGATTGGTTCTCACGTATCTTAAGAATACATACGGTCGGACGAACGGTGTAGGTATAGTTAGATGTATATCTCCTGGTAAACGATTTTCCCGCTACGACGTTCGGAGATCCTCAAATACCGAAGCGCATGTTCATGGTCATAGGCTATCACGTACTCCGGTTCTTTCACCGTCGGGTCGAGTTTTGTGCTCCCTGTTCCAGCAACGTTATCTCATTTCACATTTGAATCGATTGGAGAGCCTCGAATGAATGGGACAGGGTCTGTTCACTATCGCTGCCAAGCAGTTCTCTTTCCGATCCTCCCTTCTTTGATCCATCTCAACGAAGCTATGAACCTTCCCACCGGCGTCTGAAGCGTTCTCAGTCTCCCCTTGTGCGCATCTAGCGATACTTCTATGGGTTCTCGTCCTATCTTCATGACAGGCTACTTCCGTATTTACTCCTTGTCCTCTTAATTCTCCGACACCATCAGAAATTCGAATCGATCTTCGTCCAAATGATTAACCCAGTTCATCTCTCGAATGTCCAAGCGTCGACTACCACTTCCGAGACACCAGCGTTGGAGAGGAGTAGGATGGAGACAGGCTATTTTCGCAGGGATTTGAAGAAGGAATAACGATAGATGCAGACAAGCGCTCATCTATCTATATCGGATGTAATCAGGCAACGGGTGTTCCGCGAGGACATTCGATCATAGGCGAGCTGTTGACACCCTCTTTTTCCAGCTGCGCAGTACATAATGGGGCAGGGGACAGTCGGTCAGTGTACACAGAAAACTAAGCATTGTACTAGTGTTCTGCGATATGCTTATAAAGGTCTTGTTAGCCCGATCACTTATCTCAGTTGCCATCAAACCTTGCGCAGCAATGCTAACGTAAAACACGTTGGCAATATATATACCAGTCCTGTTTTCTCATGTCCCCTTTGTATCCCTGCGATATGAACATGGAAGCGCTCACCAAAGCCCCAGCAGAAACTGAATATTCTTCCAGCATGCATCTTAATGGTGATGGCTTCTCCCACCTCAGATTAGGATATTGATATCTGACTGTTATGTGTAGAAATTACTGTTAACTTGGCTGGCCCACCCCATCAGAATATTCCTGAGAAGTCCAAGATCTGTGCACAGATTGTGATTGAAGACATAATATTTGCACAGACTCTGGCTGTCAACAGCTTGGATGATGGAGAAAATTCATGGAAATTAAGAGTTGGATGCAACATGTGAGTAAGCTAACATGCTGATTTAGTATAAATTGAATTCTTGCTAGGCCTTCTAATACTCAGAACTTCTACATTGCTATTCTGCGTGAAAAGCCCAAGAATGTAACTCGTCTGCTTGGTATAGTCAATATGGCAAGAGGGGAAGTCCTCACAAAGTCACAAGATGGGCAATACCAAGTTGTAGGTATGTCAGTGAGCTTCCTGCATCTTCAACTACATCCTGCAATTGTAGAATTATCAATTCCAATCATCAAAGTAGATGACAATGGTCCATCTCTGTTGATAACAACAACATTTTCAGTAGCATCCCCATCACAATCTCCCTTGGATGCAACCCATATACAAACCCTGTACAATGATATGCACAGACTTGAACATTGTATGAATGACTTTCACCATTCTCCTGTACTCAATTTATCCATAGCTTCACTGAATGCACAACTAGAAATCATTTTACCTGCTCTTGACTCAATGCACAAGGCTTCAAAGTCAGGAGAGACAGTTGATGCCCTTGTAGTTTCAGCAATGCATGAGAGACTGCTTCTCCTGATGGCAGATGGCAGGACCAAGGCCAGACTCTTGAAGATGCTTGGTGATATCTGCTCCAAACACCATGCATCCAGAGAGTACAA
>QLOY01016228.1:0-10084 GCA_003313965.1 Megacollybia marginata
CCAGTTGAGTACAAGGAAAAGATCAAACTTACACACGTGATTTTACGGTCTTTACAACTCACGCTGACGGCCTCACTGCGCGTCAGCCAACCCTCAGCGACTGTATTTGAACTAACCAGGTCATTTTATATGCCTAAATAACTGTTGGTAACCTTAACCGTTGATTTAGAAGCCCGACTACTAAAATCGGCCAATTCTGCTCAACGGGACATTCTTCATGCAACTCACCGAATCCAAGCAGAATCCTATGAACCATTGGTTCTGAACACTTCAGGTAGGTATTGTATTGTATTGTACTCAAATCCTGACTCTACAGTGGAGCCTGTGCCTTGTTCTCTTTCCCGTTGCTCACCGTATCGCATTCTGTCCATGTCTATGCTAAACCGATGCTGAAAACACCTCAACAAGTGCTCATTGACCTACTCGTACGCTTTCTGACGAAAATGCCTCCACGCCACATGTGAGGCTCGTTCCGCCTCCACCGCAAAGAAGTAATCGATTTCTTTTGTAGGTGTAACGCTCAGGCTGATTTCCAACGCACTGTCAATGGGTTTTACTGCTGTTTTCCAACTCGAGGAACGCGCGAGGTTGCTGCTTTGGATTCCAAGTCTGGTTCCGGGTCGGAGGAGGGCCAATTGGAATCCGCTTAACTTGACATTTCGATCTCATTCATGCAGATCTTTCCAACACCGATATCCCGTTCTTCTCGATTACTGTCACCCTTGTCCTCTCAATCTCCCAGATTATGACCAAGTTAACCTCGATTGGTAGCCGAGTCAACAAATGACCTCTGCATCCAACAGATGAGATTGATTGTTATGTGGCAATTTCGTAGCAGGGAAAGGAACTTGGAAGATAACTAGCCTCGTAACCAGGCCCGTCCGAGGAAGCGAGGAAACCTCGTCAGCTAACCCTCTGACGAGGTTTTCCTCGCTATGCTCAGACGGGCCCGGTCACCAGGCTAGAAGATAACTGTGACGGCGGCGTTCCAAGCGTCGAACCCGTCCTGTAATTGGCCGTCAATACTGATGATTTCTTCTCGTTCGTCTCTCTTGACCCACGAGCAATCTTCATATGAAGCAGTTTCTAAGGGGTCGTCTCGACTATCTGCATTGTCAAGGCACTGGAAGGATTAGAAAGAACTCCAAACAGTATCTGAGACTCTGTTTGTCAAGCGGATTCACGGTCGATATGAAAGCATTGGGTGTTCTATAGTAAATACGAACCATGCTTTAATGAAGCTTGAAGCTTGAAGATTGATAGACGGCAGAGTGAAATGATTGATGATGGAAAGGCTCACAGTTCAAGAACAGTCCGATGCAGGGCGACTGGGAGCAGTTCCAGAGGTAAGGTAACTCGAAGCTTAGTGTAATTCACCAGATTCTTCTGTATATGAAGGAAGGGGTGATTTGTGCAATAGGTGGGCGCTCCAGAAGCTTACCGGACATTGTGAATACGTTTCCCTGCATCTCTTGTAGCTCCATGTTAAAGACGGCATAGCCAGGTGGACGGCTAAGCGGAGCGGATTGAGTACCGACACCAAGGCAAAGACAGAAAACAAACGGTGGGGTTGCATTCTAATTAGTGATGTTACGGCTCGGCTCGGCCCAGAAGCTGCGGCTCCCGGCTGGCTCAGAGCGGCCTAGGCTCACTGAAACCTGAGCCTGAGCCTTGAGATACGGCTCAGGCTGGCTCAGGCTCGGCTTAGGCTCAAGCCGCGGCTCACTGGGTAGAGCCTAACCGCCATCATCGGGTTGCTATAAATGGAATTAGAGTCGGAAAAAACATATTGTGAATGAAATTGGAATGAAATCTTACCTTACAGAGTGAAACATTGACAGTTCTTCAGTCTAGCTGTAATATGAAGCATTGTAGTGAGATGAAGACTTGAGAAAGAACTAACCGACATCAAACTGACATCAAACCAATGTGTTCATAAGCGCCATGGCACCCGATGGAAGCCTGCAGGGGTGTACCTAAATTGGGAAGTTACCGAAAATAGAAGGTTGTACCTCACGTGCAGAGCCGCAGCCCAAGCCACGGCCTACGGCTTTCCAGATCTCTAGCCTGAGCCGTGAGCCAGAATAGGCCATTGTTTAGGCTCGGCTCGGCTCAGCTTCAAACGGCTCGGCTCGGCCGGCTTGAGCCAAGCCTACAACATCACTAATTCTAATATTTTGAACATGTTCCGAAAGATATCAAAGTGAGGAACGAACTGCAGCCTAAAATAATTATTCACTTACCAGAGACTCCTCAAAGATGATGCAAACCTCGCATCATCAATGGGCCCATGCGGGTTCTATATAACAACATAGCAACGCCTGCCTTCGATCTCTTCGGAATTGAATGGGGGTACAATTCAACGGACGGAGTCAACTGAGATGGAGCAATTACGGAAGCGGGAAACAGTAGCGAAATCATAGGTACACAATAGGCGATGGTGTGCGGCTGTTTTCGATATCACAGTGGGGTTTGTCGTTATCTTAAAATTGCTTCGTCTCGTTAGTCGCTGTCAGAAGTACCATTTCAGGAAGATTCTTGGCCGAAAGACTATCCTTGGCATGAAGTAGAAGTCGGGCCTCACAAACAAGGTAAATTTCAATGCACTGACCATTTCGAAAAGGGTAGATTCAAGTTGAGGTGTCCGTAGGGTCTACCGAGTAAATAAATGTTTAAACGTTGAAGAAATCCCACTTACGTTGCTGAAGATTCAATGTTTGGAATTCCAGGGCTTTCATATGACGCAATTTAATCGAGACATACCCAAGAGAAAGCAGCAGTCAAATCTCAAGCTGACCAGACTCCTCGAAATAGCTTCGAAACATGCTATTTCAAATCAGTTCGGAAAATGGAACCACGTACAGTAACAACGCAACAAATCTCCACTGGTGGATCGAATCAATAGCTCGGAAGTGCTCAGCGCTCATGATTCCTCCCCGAAGACACAAGATAGGACTTTGAATTTGCTAGCGCATCTTGATGAGAGTTTGACAAGTTATACATGAAGATCATTGATCATCACCCAGTGACGTTTGAGCGAGACTCAGATAGACTGTTATGAGTAAAGTGATTGGATGTGTTAAATATCCTTACAGGGAACTGCGGTACGTCCTGGAGTTGAAGAACCCCGTAAACAATACTATCTTTTGTCGGATTCCGGATATCCGGGACGAGTAAGTTGATTACATCAGCGAGCAGCGCTTAACCAATGACGAACGTACTTTGCTAGAAGGAACACTTACAAGGCATCAGGAAGAGCCTACTATGAATCACCAAGGTCTTGTATCTCATACCGAGCACAAACTCGTACCAAGCAATCTGGAATGGCTGAGAGACACAATACTGAATAGAATATACAACTTACGACGGTGTCTGCCCATTCCTTGGTCTGGACTGATTTAGGAAGATGTATGTACGCAAACTGGATCTTCGACGGACACTGTGGGTCAAATAGAATACCAGTGGCGTGGCATCTGTATGTAGCGGTATGCAGGAGCCAGGCTGTGAGCCATCGTTTTGATGTCGCCAATGTAACGGCCTTGCGACTCTGTTTTAATGGACCAGACACTTTTGTACGATGGGATGGGTGGGAATTCTTCCGCTTCATTTGTTTCCGGTCCATCTGGATATTCACGGAAGACACTGCCTCAGCATTGAATGGGATAGCAGGTCCCTGATTTATCGTGAGGTTTTGAAACAGAGCACGTTAATATTGCTTGTTGAGCGTGTTTGTTCAAACTTGCACAAACATGACTTCCGATCACGTCTCTCGGAGGCATTCTTCAAGAGCTGGGAAATAGGGCTACTTGGAGGGTTGAATAGAGGCTCAAACGGAGCAGGAAAATTGAATCGAATACAGGTACGTATTCTGTTATATCTGTCTCGTTCACATTCCTAAATGGTTACTTTAACAGTGTCCTATATTTCGCTTTTACTGCGTGTCCTCTTCATCCAGCCGTCTCAACATTGGTCCCTAACTAACTACCGGCCAACATATGCACTGGCATAGAGGCTGATCTTCGGTCCCGTGGTCTCCATTGAGCTCAAATGCGTACTCCCCGCAACCCGACCGTTTGTACTTCATTCTACAGCGCGCCTCCAACCTCACAATCTTCAGACGATGATTAGAACATACAAATACATCTATTCTTTCCTCTCCCTGGCCCCAAAGCGTCGCCGCCTCGCTACATGGCTTAAACCACCCGCCGCTATCTGGGTGGCGATTATCACCTCAAACTCAGTATCTGTGCGTTCTTCCGGTGCGAAATACCTCAAACAACGTATTTCTGAGGTGAATGTGGGCGAGCCTTTTGTTACAAGCTCAATGTCGCATCATCTTCGGAGGTCAGTTTTTTCTATATACTTTAGTCTGTTTCTGACTCTTATTCTTTCAGGTAATACTTATAATACGCAAAAGCAGACTCTCTCGCTGTCTGTCCGCTCCACCAGTGGCATCTGAACACGCTCCGCCACGAAAAGGGTTAGAGGCTGGAAGCATGCCGGAAATCCGGGCAGAGTTAGGTTGGCAATTATCCGTATCTCCCAGGCATTATTGACCCCAATTCTCTCAAAATATTTTCGAAACGCACCGGCTACCCTTTGTTTCCTCCGTACTTGAAATGGCTTCACATCCGGACCTGCTGCGCCACAAACCGATTCGCCATCAAAGCACGCTCCCATTCCACATTCGAATGCACTCAAAGTCCACAGTACGATCCACAACTCACGGTCCATGTTCAATGGACCTGTAGCCGGGAAATCGAACAGAATATTCGCACAACACTACTAACGCCAACCCGTCAATGGAGCCTCATCAAAATGGGTCAAATTCAAGTTGGTATGCTTTATTTCATTTCCAACACCTTTCTAAATGTTACATAGGTGTATATATTGGACTATTGCAGTGTAAACAAGCCTCAGGATAGCTTGACACGGTCCTCCCGTCAACTCACGTGTCGCATGCGCCTCTTCCGCTAACCATCACCAACACGAGCCAGGAACCTCAAGAACGGAGTAAGCATGAGAGCATTGTGATGGGCCTTGGAATTGCGAAGGGTCAGAGATTGCAATGGTAGCGGAATTGGGTATATAGGTGCGTTGGGTCTTTCTATTCGTTTTGCTCAGGTTCTGATGACGCACGTAGCTGCAATTCTGCTGCGCTTCCTTCCTTGATCCGGTTCGGTAGACACGCCGGCTCTTTCGATGGCCTATATCAAGACGGAGCATTGTCCAAGCAAATGGCTTGGAAATGCGGAGAATGTTGGCGGGTTTACAGTGGGTCATTGGCATATGGGCGAGTACTTGCTAATCGGAAATTCCTTCATTAACTGGATACCATATGTTCCATAGGGTCCCTTATAGATTCCCCACCATTTTCTCATAAATTCCGTCATGCTAACTCTAGGTTGGGAAGGAGAGGAAAGGCGGGGCGGGTCCCACCAACGACGAAACCTGCCTCTTTGCCTAGGTTTGTTTCCCTCTCTACATACTCACTTTTGTTCTAAGGAACTTTTGATAGGCTACGTACAATCAACAAGGGCTATGAACGCGAACGCACAGGGTACGGAAAGAAACACCTGGAAGGAGCTCCTGTGGTTTGACATGTAGTGCTTGTTTTGTTCTTACAAGGTAAGCTTCGTATATTATCCCTACCATTTGCTCACAGTCTCCGTTCGGTGCCATGCCGGAATTCCGGCATCAGCTGAAGAGTAGTTGGAGCGCACCTCTGGGCTCCGATATAAGTAGCTAGTTGAATACGCAAGTGTGTGCATAGAACTAATGCGACTGTTACATGACAACGCCTCTGATTCCATTCTCTCCCGGTTCGGGATTTCCAGTCCGGAGCCCTAGGCTCGAAACACGTGAAAGACGCGACTGTGTTATTTTTACTAGTAGCATATGAGCCTAAATTGTCCATCGACATGTGCTCCCAGCGAAAAGTGCCCCGGCGCTATCCAGCGCTATCCGTCCCAATCCAACGAGCTTTGCCCAGTACATTTTTAGTTGAGCCTACTAAAATTGAGATTGCAAGCAGTACAAACCAAATGGACGGACTAATTATATTGGCAACATCTGGCTTAACGGTTCAGGTGGTGGTTGGACGAATACCGGTTGGGGGAAGCCGGGTTCGATCCGACCTTTGTGCTTTTTTAATGCAAAAAATTATTCAATAACTGTAAACACCTCCACACTAAGATGAGATGAGATCTATTATTTTAGGTGACGAAATATGTTTTTCGCTTCATCTTTTGTCAGTAGTGACGGTCCACTTTTGTCAGTAGTGGTCCAGGATCACTATGTCGTGTTGTGTTGAGGCTATCCTCGAGTTGCACAGTTTGTTCTCTTGCAATGTTTACTAGGCCTTAAAAGGTGACTTTCACCTATTATCTCATATATGTGATACTCTTATATGTAACCAACAATTAATATAGCAGCATTTCAGCCTCATTCAGGCCTGACTGACTTTGACAGTCGGCATATCCAAGAGTGAAACAAAGGACAGATGGATGTTGGGGAAGCTACTCCGTCCAGACAAATCGCATATTTCATATGCAGAAGCAGTGAAGAAGTCATTGGTTGAGCTTGAGGCTAAAGAAGTTCCGAGACGGACCATGTGACTAATATGCGACCACGACTGTACAATCACTATGTTTCCAACATGCCCAAAGTGCTTTCTGGAACCAAGCCTCTGCCTTTACCTACATATGAATGCCTCAGCCAGAACGACAGTGTTGGTTCCAAATGGATCAAGCACCTAACTGAGTACGTTATGCAGACACCTTTGGAAATGTAAATCTGAGCAGTGTATTCTACAAAGTGAGTCTGGTGGACCTCAATTGAACCCCCAAATCACAATGAAAACAATCCGGAACTGAAACCGGGTGTCTTTCTCCACGTACGTGTTGAGCATATGCCAAAGTGGAGCAGGACTGGTGTGATGATTCAACGTTCAACACAAGCACATCTTTATTCAACCGTGTCAGAGAATTCAGTCAGGTTCAGGCAAGGTTTTTACCCATGATCTTCAACTTTAGTCCATTGGGTTGTGAGCAATTGGATAGACGGCGATTTGACACTATGCCTGATGTATCATTCTGTACACTCGATACATTAATTAGTAACAGATATTATCACGGGGCTACTAATCAAGGTAAATTATTGGATACATACCGGTTCAGATTCATAGCATGAGCCTGAATAGGTCATTGCGCACTTCATTCGATCACGTTTGAGTGTGAATAGGTTCAAGTTCACTTAGTTTTTTCAATGTGACTCGAGATGTATTCATACTAGGACTTTCAAAACCTAAAGACTCGCAGGACTCAACAACACTGGTGAGTGTTTAATGAAGGAGACTCATCTGAAAATCTGAGCTGACTCTACATCACAATCCTAAGCTGGCATACCAGGTGTATGTAGTCCAGTTGGTAAACTAGCTGGCATTTACTACGGTCGGTCGGTGTTCATAGTTCGATTCCCCCTAGTTGTCGCATTTAGACTTTTACTCCATACTCACTATTCCTATATGGCGGTTGCAACATTTTTATCCTAGTTTCACCAATGTCACAGCTTAAATCCAACAGAGTGAGTGATTCATCATGTATCAACCTTGGGCCGAGTCAAATCCAGCAATCAGGAAAAGAAAAGTGAGTCGATAAAGCATATAGTTGGTCATGGATATGACACACAAACTCTCCTCATTATACATACTGCTGGCTGGTGTACCAATCCCCATAAAATGGGAACCGTATCAAGCCTCAAGGTATGTCTGACCATCTTGTAGTTTTCATATCTATCAGTCGTGCCATGCCGTGGGTGTCAAACGGCTCGACTTTTTAATGGGGAGGTACCGATTCTTGGGGCTTTCAGGGACAAGGAAGGGGAATGGCGTTTGGGAATTGAATGTTTCGAGGTGGGCGGGGGATTAAATTGATTAAAGTCTGCACAGGCCTCGATTCATTCACGAACGGGAAAGTCTGATACAGGTTGAATACAGGTGCATACTTACTGATTTGAAGTTCGTTCATTGGCTGGCTTTTACTATAGTTATTACTCAGTTTTTCCAACAATAAGCCAGGTCCAATCCCTGCATTCACACCCCTTTCGTTGCTGCTCCCTCAATACTTGTCCCGCGATATATGCACTAGGCACCTGAGAAGGTTATACTAAGTGCAAATCCAGCAAAAGCTTTACATGGTGTTTTGGTGTAGTCGGTATACCTGTTCTTCACGCTTTGGCTTAGCAGGTCAAGCGTTCGAATCGTCTTGTTTGATGCTACTTTTGTACGCCTTTTTTGTGTGGTTCTCCTTTTCGGCGTGTCTCAGTACAAAATCTTTAGATAGCATTTACAACTCTCTAAGCTCCCTACTCCTGTAACAGATTCAGTAACCTACTCCGGAGGCGATCTAAGCCCAGCCTTCTATTCCAAGATGAGTGATCCATCACCATGGCATACCTTTGGCAAGTAGATGGATTTCTAGTTTTCTTGTGTCTTTCCGACAGTTACCATCTTCAAGATATCCTTATATCGCTGCAAAACCTGTCAAAAATGGATTCTTGGCGTAACCGGAGCTGAATCGTGCGTTGTGAGGCTGGCCGGCATTACATTGTCTTCGGTAAGTTCTACGACGTGTTTCTGACTCTAATCTTTTCAGTTAACATTCATACCACTCCAATGTACTACCCCTACTCCCATTACTGATGGGAATCAAACGCAACTTCAACGGACAGTGGAGCATGCGAATGCGGTCTCGGCCCGCCTCCCGGTGCTCAAGTACAAAAAGCTACGTGCTGTTGAAACCAAATCGATTCGGACCTTGGATAAATAAAGGGTGTGTTCCAAGATGAGTACTTGCTGTTAGTGTTTATTGGAATCCAGACTCCACGGTCGCTATCTTGTGGTAATGCGATTTCTTGCTCGTTGTCACGACTGAGTCCTTGAAGTGAGTTCTGCCGAATTGATATTTACCAGATGAACAGTTGAATTTCTGTATGGATATGACAACAGGGTCATTAGTGGATTGACAGAAACCGGGAAACTAACTATAGGGCTCAACCATAAACGACTTGGAGATCAGACTCTTGTCAGACTCAGTCAAGTATTACTAACATGGCCCACTCTCGAGGATGCTTGATTCTAACCTGCCCATGCTGGAATGGGCTTGGGTATTTTGCAGAACATCGTACAGATACCTGCAGAACGTGCAGATCAGGTGCAGATACATTACATAAACCCTGCAGATCCCCTACCGATACCGAAAAAAAAAGCTGCAGATCAGCTGCAGATCATATAATTAAGCTCTGTAGATCATTGACAATGTAAATTCCCTGTACTCTCACACCCATTTTAGCATTCTAGAATGATTATGGTATCCTATGTGCGTGATTCCCATCGAAGTTGGTATATGATCTTGTGGCACGTGTCTTCTACAATGGATCCCACTATACCTCTCATTTTGCTGGATACTTTGATGAATCCGGTCCTGACAGCATTTTTGCTCATGACGGTGCAATCAATGATGGTCACTGCATCCTTTTGTCTTCAAATGGCATAGCTTCTTATCTTGCAGGAAAGGATAGCCAATTGATTGATATACCCACAGGGTATCACACCTGTGCTGTTTTTTACCGCCTTCGAGGTGGTTATGAATCACAGACCATTTTTCTGAAGCATTAGGCCAACTTGATACATACATGATTTGGTATTGATGTTTGTATCCATTTTTTTTTCAATTTACTTCAACTCATCACTCACTAGAAAGGATGGACTTTCAAAAATGATCTCACTCCTCCACCTACTCCTCCACCAGTCCATCCACAGCCAAAAGCCAGGCTGATCAAGAAACCAAATGCAGTAAACCATGAAGATGCTTCCTAACCAAGAGTCTATGTGGTCTTACCTTGAGAACTGACTTGTATGTAGTCAAAACCCTCGATAAATATGTGCAGATGCATCCTGTAGTCATGCAGATATGTGCAGATACATGACATAATACCGTGCAGATACATGCAGATAGTACCGTGCAGATACATGCAGATACCATGCAGATACTGTGCAGATACCTCAGAGATCATCATGGTGGAT
>QLOY01016236.1:0-17754 GCA_003313965.1 Megacollybia marginata
ACTTTGTATTTGACCTGCATGACAGTGTCGTCTATACTTTTTAGTTGGTTACCAGGACAGCTCACACTACTAGAGACCGGGGTATTTTGTTCTATGAGGAGTTAGCCTTGGGCGCCTTTTTCCACCCTTACCTTTCTATCCTTCCTCTCCAATGCATCCTGTTTGCCAACTCGCCGAATTGCGAGCGCAAGTTTTCCAGCACCTTGTGATTGCACCGAACCCATACTCTAAAGCACTCAAGGCAGAAAACCGTCTCCGCCAACACACTTTATTTTCACTTGCATGCTCTTGCCAGCTCTTATCCGAAGAGGCACTCGATCTCCTATGGGTACGTTTGCCTAGCTTATTACCTCTACTTCGTCTCTTGCCTGGGCTCCGACAAGTAGATAACAAGGTTCGTTTCCGAACCATTCTGCATTTGATTATTGTCCAACGGTTAGTTAGTTAGCTCTCACCATGCCGTCGTTCGCATTCGAATCATGTACACGCTATCTTTCCTATGCTCGACGTGTCCAGCACATTACTTTACGACCAGCGCTACCCCTCCTCAGTGACGACGAATATGCAGCTATCCTGGCCTGGTTCGATGGTCAAGAGCAGTATCTCTTGCCAAACCTCCGCACCTTCCACTTGGATACCTGGAAACCAACACGAGACGGATTCGACAACGTTATCCCATACTTAGCTCCACCAAATGCGAAACTCATTCTTTTCCTTGCATTCGAGAGCGATCTATATTCAGGAGACTCGACAACACTTGTGAGCCACCTCATGCAGTACCACCAGTTATCGTCACTCGAAGTTGCAGAGGCCTCACCTAGTTTCGACCGTTCATCGCTTCGTCAGGTGTTACTTCATTCACCCCAATTGACTTCCCTCAGTCTCTCCGAACTGAAAACACACAATGAATACATTGTAGATGCGATTGAGAAAGTGAGGCCGGAGATACAAGTGTTGATCTGCGATAACTACGAGGAGATTCTTCTTGAGAGGATCCTTAGAGTAGTCCACACCTCTCTCGTTGATCTCCATGTCAAGGGAGCGATGCAGGCATCGCCGTCAGCCAGGTACCAACGATCCTTCGAATCAGGTTTTCCTGCGTTGAGGCAATGCGCCATCAACCTCGATGATTCCGGGGCAGCGCTCTGGGAAGCTATAACTTGCACATCTCCACTTCCTGCTTTACAATCACTTTCGCTCACTCTTCGTGATGACTGCCATTACGTCTTGACCAACATCTTGACTGGTTATCTACCAACACTAGGTCCACAGCTTTCACATTTAACAATCTCGATAACATTGCGAGGTTCCGACCAGGTTTCAACGCAAACCATGAATGCAGTTGATCAACTGCTAAGCGTTTGTCCAAATATCACTCACCTTTGCTTGCTATTTCCCTCATACGACCTATTGCCTAGCCCCCGCCCACGTGTTCACCATCTACGTCTGCAAGACGCACGACAGATTCCGTTCGATAAACTGAAGGATACGTTCCCAGATTTACAAACGCTTGAAGTGCAGCTGGATATGGATGCTGTATTGGAGCAAGGAGCGAACAGAGTTGGCGTAGCGTTGCAACTATCGGAGGGCAACATTGACAGGTGGCTCAAGTTTGGGGATGCTAATATGTGGGCGAACAGGTGAGAAGGCTGAGGGTAGAGATCCTCGCGTCGTTGTAGTACCATGGCGTTTTCAAATCTTGTCGTAGAAGCAGGAACTCTGGACTTATATGAGTCATATGACGTTCTTGGATCTTCTTATTTGCCGACGCAAGGATCTTAAGATGTATCACTTTCTCTGCGTTCTCCCTCCATTTTGTGTTGCGGTTCGCCTGCTCTTCAGGAAGGAGACATAATCCTATTCAAGAGGCCCAGGTGAGCTCACCATGGTTGCTGTCTCATAAGTTGGCTAATCTTCCATTATTGTCGTAGTATAGCTCGATCGCAATGAGATCTGCCCGCCATGCTTGGCGAAAGCCCGTTTTGGTTGTATATGAGCTGCACAGCACTACAAATGAACTCCGACTGAGCTGACGTCGTTAGGAAGGCTGTAGGAAGGTGTCAGTGGCGTCAGATCGGCACAAGTGCGCTAATTGTATGTCGGTTATTCTTCGGTCTATCACCGGTTTTGTGTCCGTCATGAGAACGGCTTGGAGGAAGAGCACGTACCATGTATAAAATGCCTTAGACATGTGAGACTGTGTATAAATCCCAGTCGCGTGAATGTAATATTGACGGTACTCGATAGCTATATCAGGTGTTTCAGAATTCTATTCCGCTTGTCGATCAAAGGACACAAGACAACCCAAGACTCCAGCCTGTGTCGTTAGCCCTCTATTGATCAGCATATGAACATCACATAGGAGGCGATCCATCCCCCAGATTGAATATATGACCATTCTACAACCTCAAAAACACAATCCATTCAACCGAGTAGGCATAACTTTAGTGGTAGATACAAGCACTGAATACCGACCGGCGAATTACAACAAAGTCCACAAAGTCAATGATATGGTTCGACGGATTCAGGTCCATCAAACAAGGCAATAGATTGCCAAAAAGAGCGAGCATCGGTTCCGAACAAGGTGGATCGCTTACGTGATTGATACTGATCAACGTCGAAACCTCTTGTACTACTTCAGATGAGAGTCAGGAACTCGAAGAAAGACCATTCAAATCTAATTCGATGGCAGTAACGTGCTATTCGAGTAGTGGAAGACAAATGTCAGTAAATTCCAATTTCCACGAGGATTGCACGAGAATGATTCTCCTTAGAATTTGTCTCTTCAGTCTATGACATGATACATGATATGTCGCCTTTGGCCATTATTGGTAGCCTATCAGTCTAACCGCTAACAGTCACGGTCCCGGACCACATCTTGTACAGTGTCAGTGGGTAAGGCTTGGGTAAGGCCAAGCAGGCCCACAAGTTTACTCCACTGCCAAGCTGCTTGACTACTCATCGAGTAAATTCAAGTCCACTGTACTGCTATTAGTCGGCGCCCTTGATCACAAGAGTACCACAGTGAAGATTAATCAAGTCTTTTCTGGACCCGTTGAATCGTATAAAAACTGGGTCTTTAAGCTGAGACTCTCCATCGTCTGGATCCACTTTCCAATCGATTTAATCTGACAATGCGTGCCTTCTTTTACATCTCTGTCATTGCCAGTTTGGCATTCACCGCCTTGGTATCTGCTGCACCCCAGCCAGTTCCAGAGAACGACATCGTTGCTCGTGGTGGAAGTAGCTGTAGCGGATGCAATTTCCTCCAGGGTCTCTATAGCGATCTGAAAGGTCCTTGCAATGCAATTAGTACGCTCTTCTCACTTGTCCGAATCTGGCTTAACTTTCGACAGCCGGTGCAAGCAGGTCTCAGTTGCAGGATATTACATGGGTCAAGGGACAGATCACCATAGCTACCAGCGTTGTTAAAAGTGCTCTCAGCACAGTGAAAAGCAACCATGGTATTCTAACTGGGTTGGATCAGTCCAGCTGCAGCAAACTGCTGGGCGAGATCATCAATGTATGCATTCTTCGTTGCTGAGTGCGTAGACTCAAAAGTTCTACTTAGCTTGTTGTGGGCCTTGTGAATGCTATCTTGGGTATTTTGTCTTCTTGCTCTGCCAGCGATGCGGCCTCGCTCAAGGTTCTGCTCACGGATCTCTTGTACGTTCAATGCCCATTGCTTGACTTGCGAAGTACTAATATTCTTCGTTTCAGTTCTCTGCTTGGAGATCTCGTCTGTCTCGTGCTCAAGGTTGTCGTAGGCGTCCTCGGTGGCCTCCTGGGCATCGTCCTCGGGCTCGTCCTGGGGCTTCTTAACACAGTCGTGGGTTTGCTCGTTGGTATAGTGGTCGATTTGAGGGGTTGTTTCGTGTCGCTTCCTGGATGCGGCAGTCATTGGCCTACGGGACTTGGCGGGTCGGTTGCCGTCTATTGAACGTAGTTTTTTTCAAATTGTGTACCGGTTGAATCGTGCTGGTAGTAAAACACTGAGACTGAACGGAACCGTGATAAGTAAGAACGCTGGTACCGCAACAGCGAGCGGAAGATGTCAGAAGATGATGGGTAGAAAGGTATTTTGCTGACTCAACACTTTCAATCAACACCTAGCTGCTCAAGCGCTCAAGATTCAGTATGTATGTGCTATTCAATGCGTTGCGCAGCGGTCGGTATCGATCTGTAATCTTGAATAAGGAGTCGAACCATCAGTCCAGAACTAGGTAGTAAATAAGTCTCGCCCTCATCCGACACATCGTGTTCTAGTTCTCATTGTCCAATGTCGAAACGAAAAACCGTCACTTGGTCTTATGCAAAAACCTCAATGTCATACATAGTTCGACACAGCGTTTTTGCCAAGTTTTCCCCTGGTTGGACGGGATAGTAGCCTTCTGCACATAATTCTATTTAGACCTGTCACAGGTCTCTAAGACTCTCAAGCATCACGGGCTTGAGAGAGCCAGTGCTAAACAGGTAATGATCCAATCAGAATGATTCAAATATTATAGCGCAGAACGCTCCTGTCGATGCAAGTTCAAGTTTAGGATCAAAGTTGCCGTAACGGCGTCGTGACATGGTGACAAAGACGTGACACCACTCCTTTTCCATCGCATGCGGCAACAACCAGACGAATATCGTTGCGAACCAACAGTAATAGCAAAACATGCCCGAAATTGGACCGAAATTGATGTCTCGTACTTTAACATTAGTATTGAAAACGCAACTCCAGAACAATTCTTCGGCTTTTCACTTCCCGAAGAGCTGGACGTCTCTCCTATTGTTCTAAACTATCCTGAAGGCGTGCCCCTACCCGAAGGGACCCCAAATAAGGACAAGAAATTCTTCACCGTCTTGAACTTGGCGAACTGGACCTCAGACCCTTCCCACCCATTTGCTGGCGCGCTTGCAATCGAGTTCATGATTCGTCTTCTCCGGTGGACAGGGTACGAGTCTCCCGGGACATTGTTTGAACGGCCTCTGTCCACTCCATTTGAGATGTGTGGTAAACGAGTTTCGGGAGCATCCCATATGGGTCTTGTGAACATGCACACTAAGCAGCGTCTATTACTTGTCCAGGAGGATAAAGTGAGCTCCTTTTGGCATTCAGCTGTACATGGAGTCTAATTTCTAAAGCGTTGGTTTACCGCAACAAAAGCCGATCCAGCGCATCAGATTATTGCTCAGGCAATTGCGGCGTCCAGTTATAATAGCAAATTGAGACAAGCAGGGGTCATTGCTAGTTCAGGATCCGAATCCGTGATTCCAGGAATAACGATAGTCGATACCTCACTTTTCTTCTACAAAATCCCTGTTCCTGAGTCCCTCATCGAGGATGTTAGACTTGGAAGGTTCCGGAGGTCCGATAAACCTATTGTCGTCAAAAGGTTATCTCCTCCCGTTCCACAATACTGGAAATATCGGAAAGAAGGAATGACACCGGTGGCGAATAGGAAAATCGTGTTTCAGTGTCTGCAGGCTTTCAAGTCGCTGGTGGTATGTCTATTGACTTGGATTGATGTATGCTCACAGTACAATTAGCTTCGTTGACCACAGTATTCTGATGACACTCGGGCTACCTAAAAGTAACCTGATTACGGAACTCTAATATCGAATCTTTCTTAGTAACTAGCATTGCTATTGACTACATTGGATCCATTGAATTCACAATCTGTTCTCTTTCCGATTGACAATTGCTAATTAGATCTTGGGTAGGTACTAGTACTACAGAGTTGCGACAGAGACTGTGATATACGAACTTTGTTGAGTCGGAAGGAAGACCTTAGACGACCTTGCTCTCGCTCTTCTTGCTCTTTGGACTTGTCCACGAGCCTCGGCGAACATCTGAACCAGCGTCAGGCGGGTCAGCGGTTCCTGGCTTCTCGGCTTCTCAAGTAAGCCTCAACCGACTACCCAACTGAGCAGGCCACACACTGTTAGCTTTCGGGGATCCAAATGGGTACCGTCGTACTGGTCCCATACCTACACTCGCAAACCGTCGGCGGCGGCCGGTAAAATATACTCGGAGCCGATCACCTGACGCCGCTGGTTTTAACTTTTTGCGCATTTTTGCGATGGTTCCACTGCTGTCCACTGGCACTAGTAAATTCACTACAGATGTCTCTTATGGTGTTATTTTGGTGTTATTAGCGGCATCTGTTTACCCCCAATTCCGAAATGTGCAACAAGTGTGAAAGTTTCTCTCAAGTACAAACTTCACGCCTCGCATTTGCTACGTTTCTAATATAAACAGGGGATATCCTAGTCTACTGGATATATGTTATGGCTCTGCGAGGGCGATGAAGAACCGCTCTATATGCCCAGAACGGTCACGGTGCCGCCGGGACCACTCGTTTCATGAAGACCGTTCGAACTTCGAAGACGACCGATGATGTGTACCGCGTGTACTTCCCTTACTACGCCAACGAGTACCTGCCTTACCTATCCAATGTTGGCTTTCGTCGCTGTGCTCTCTTCTCTATCTGCTGTTCCTTTTGGCCGTGTCCCACTCTTGCCGGTTGGGCCGACTCCACCATCCTAACGGAGATACGACCAAGTGCGTCAGCGTACATCGACACCTAGTCTTCCGGCTTTGACGGTCCCGACAGTAGACGACTGTACACAATACGCAGAATACCCTAACGACGGGGTGAATGTCAAGAAATAATGTACCAGTTAACGGACAAGCTATTAACGGACAAGCTAAGCCCTCGCATCTCTGACACCATTCATACACATCGCATCAAAAACCGTCGCGATCGTGTATTGTCTATTTACAAGACACCATTGAGGCTGCCTGTTCTTCAAGGGTCTGCTGCGGCGTGCCAAATATCTCCATTGAAACACTATTCTTCAGCGCGGAACACAACTAGAAGGTGGTGTGCCGTTACCGCCGTCAGCGACCGCACGTTGCTATCCGTCCATGGTGTAAGGTAAAGGTTACCGTTACTGAAGCTATCCTGCAGTAGATTGCACTGGTTATTGGGTTCAGGCTAGTGAGCTACCAATGCACAACTCATCGAGTACTCATCAGTGCCTTAATTAATAGCATCCCGTGTTCCTGGACATGATTGAAGGTCGGACGCGCTCTACTTGTCTTCATTGTAATGATCTGGCTGGGTGGGACTGAAAATTTCTAGCCTTATCCTCATGCAGCTTCTCAAACGATCCTGGCGCTGGCCTTCTAACAATAATATGCTGATCCAGAAGTCCAAATCGTTCTCTAGTTCGATGACCTTCTGCTAGCGAACACTTCGGATCTACTTGCCCAACTAGTTTGATCTTACGCATTATGAGCCATTCTTCGACACTTTAAGGCATATGCATAAATCTGTCGGTAAAAGTATTGTCATTAGCTTGAGCTATGGTCGTCAGAAAGTTCCTCAAATGGGAACCTTGAACCGGTGTACTCTCCCTTTCCATACTCTCCTCTCCTCCTCGACATTTGCGCCACACACCAAATCTCGGATTTCAACGCGGAATACTCACGTTTAGATCCGACTCAGTCTCGGTCAGAGACCACGCAGATTTAACGATAGGCAGCTGGAGACTATTGAAGCTGTGCTTCAATAGGATAGATTTGATAATGCCATATTGGACATGACTTAGAACAACGCAATATAGTGGTAATTGACTATCATTGCGCAATACATCAGTCTGCCTGCGAGACACTAGAAGCAACTAAAAGATTGGACGCTACATTTCATCGCCAGAACATGAGTATAATACTTGCTGCCGAACACTTCTCATTGGTCTGAGATTAGCTGCCTTGCCAAGGAATGGCATGCTGATAGACAGTATGAGCCAGACAAAGAAACATGCGGGTTCGCTGGACTCTGGTGAGTTCAAGGGGCTGAGCGCTGATCCGCTGTCGGCTATGATGATACAACAACACCGAGAATCGCCATGAATCTGAGATCCTCCGTTTTGCCGACGGGATCGTTTCTTTATCGGCGAACATGAGATGCGGATGAATCGGTTCCTTGTGTTGCAGGACCATCGGAGGAGTAGGTATTGAACGTGATGCTAGCTGGAGAAACTGGGAACGGGATTTTGTCCTGCAGCACTGCTTCAGCCAGAAATAGGAGGTATTCTATTTTCTTTACGCGACACGTTAGTCAATGGAACACAATACATAGTTGTTGGAAGCGATAATCAATAGGGTGGGACAATTAGCAAATACGATCTAACATACGACTCATATCTGATCATGCCGTGATGGAAGAACCAGCCGGCCACGGTGCGATGAGGCTATTCATGGTTCATCCGGGAAAGTGTTTCTTACTACTTTCTTACCCTCCCAAGCCTCCAAAGATTATTCAGAACATGTTGCAAAACGGGATCATGAATGTGGAAACAAAGAGAGTATCAACGTATGTGTCATCTCTGTCTGGAGCAGTCTAGAGGGCCGTCTAGACTCTATAGTACCCAACTAGCGCCATTTGGCAGATGTGAACATAAAGACTGTCAAGTCTTTCCTCTTATGCATATGACACAGCTTCAAACTGCGAAGCGGTGACAGTCCGTTCCACGCGCTCGTGGAATCTCAGCCAATCGGAATTTCTCTAGAATCAATCAGGTCCGCCACCTATCAAATATCACGTTCACAACTTCAAGATGTCACTCGCCACTATGGAAGCACCAGCCACAATGACGATTCAATCGGATGAACAAGGTATAAAGGACTTGAAGGTCAACGGAGAACGTCAGTATCAACACCACAGATGCGTCTTTCAACAGTCGTTCCCCTCCTAACGGCCGCTATCTTGGGCTTCACTGCAATTCAAGCCCAAGACACTCCGAAAACAAACCAGGGTGCTACCGTGACAACTGGTTCACGCTGCGCCATCACTGTCTTTCAGGCCTGGCGCCAATATCGGCGCAACGCTGCAACTGGCGCTACGGAATGGAGGACAGTCACAATTACGGCTGGCGACCTCACTACTGGAGGAATCAATCCAGCTTGGCCCGCAGTTCAGGCTCGGAGTTTCCAGAACCTTACGGCAATCGACAAGTGGGAAGTAACTTTGTTAGGTACCGGGCAATTAGAGCTGAAAGATCAGTAAGTGGATCAAAGCACTTCTGGGCAAGTCTCTAATCAAATTGTTAGTGGGCCTGGTCCTGGAAACGGATATTCGATCAGGCGAGAGGGAGACTGGTTATACACCAACAACTCTTTCACAGACGGTGATTCATCGTCTGTCCTGACGTTCTATAGAGTTACCGATGCATTGGATGTTACAGGTGGACCTTACTACAGGATGCAAGTCTGGGGAGACATTGTCCATATCGATATAGACCTTGACTTGAATGTGAAAGGTGCAGGAAAAGATGCGGCCTTCACCTTCAGTTGCTGAATCAAAGCATTCATAATATTCTCTTCTTGTATCCGTAAATAATAGGCTAGTACTTGTTTCTTCTTGACCGTTATGGAATCGGAGCCTCTCATTTTTCAACGCGTCTCGACTCTCATCATCTTCGAAACTTCAACTTCAGAGAACAGATCAAGGCTACAGTTGCTCATTCAATTGCAGTCAAACTGTTCACTGCCATTCCATCATATTGTTTTGATCCCTTCCTTTTTATCATCGGTGCTTTCCTCCCATCAGTCTAGCTTGCAAGCTGGTATATTCACTCTCATTTTGTGCGTGTGCGTCCAATCAATTCACTCGTGGAAATCTACGATTCCAAGAACGTATCGCTTAAGTAATTGGTATGTGCTGTATAGCAAAACATTGAGGATCCTAGTATATTTCTCGGTCGTCATGTACTCGATGGAGACTTTCGGATGGTCATTGTCTGCATTCAGCTTCTGAGTCAATGATTCCTCCATTCAACTCATTTGATCAACAGAAACTCCCTCCCTCTCATGCTGGATTTACCAGCTTCGACTTATAGCAGGTAGAATTCATACCCATAACGAGAATCGGGCTTACCTGCATTGTCATATATGGCAGGAAGGCAAAGGGTCCGACATTCAAGACTTGCAGATGTACCTATGGTAGGATCTAGTAGGATTTTCGGGTCCTGCCATCCCTTTGGGATCTATATTATCGCTTATGATTAAAGGAACTCTGAAGGTTCGCCGAGGCCATGCCGATACCAGCCGATAACCAGCCGATACCTCCTTACCAGCTTAGTAAAATCGGGGCTTTACATTTACACCTCCTGATAGTCGGTTACATCAGGACCCCTGACGATAAGGTCGTTCGGCCGGTCGTTCCTTATGGGGACCTCGTACCGGTGCACTCTCTCCTCGAGTCCTCCTCCTCCGCCAGTTTTTTGTTCATAAAATTTAAAATTCGGCCCTAGGATAGGTTCCTTTACCCTCCGCTACTTGTCTGTTCGCTATTGCAGCTGTTTCATGCAGTCCACACTGCCACATGGATGTCTGCACATGCCCGTTTCACGGCGATCGTGAAATTGTCTCAGATCCATTTAATTTGGTCGTCCCCTATTTTTCGGCACTCCACCTCCCGATATTTGAAAAAACTGGTTGTCAAGTGGAGTCGGTCTTGACAAATATGGTTTGACCGTTGAAGATAAAAGGCACTCGTCAGGAATGGATTGGTTCAGCGGTGCTGGTCATCTCTCAGCTATTTACTTTATTTCAGTTTTACGACGCCATCGTTCTCACTTTGCCAACTCTCCATGGTCAAAATCGTCTTTATCGCTGCTATTGCATGCTTCGCTGTGGGTTCCATGGCTCAAGTCTCTCTGCTACTTCCTGGGGTAGCACTGCTGGCAGTCAACACATTCGCCAGGCAAGTCTGATACTATCATCTTTGTGTTACATGCTCTGATTCGTTCACTTTTAGCCCTGTGTGAGTTGTCATTTAGAACTTGTTTCTCGCTGCTGAGTTGGCCTTCGTCATGGCAGTCCTAGTCCTGCTTCAGGGCCTTTATCAGAACAGAAGTAACGTTGCACTATGACCTATGCTTTCTTCTCACCGCCAGCAGAACTAAAGAACTTACAGACGAGCTGGCCGTTGTGCGGAAGCGCGTGGATGCGTGCCACGCGGAGATCAAGAATCCTTCGTCGAAAGCGAGGCTACGAGTTGTCAAAGCGCTGCTTCCCACACTCGAAAAACAAATCGAGGACCTGACGGTTCAATTGGCGCCTATACTGCAGAATTGGAAGGGGAAGGCCAAGGATACTATGCCGTCAGTTGAAGCATGTAATGAAGAGCATGATCATCATGGGCATGGGCATGCCTGAGGGTGCGTGGTGCAAATCATTAGCCGACTACACACGACATCGAATGTTGTATTTCATCAATTTGAGTGTGGTCGAACATCAGTTAGCAGCGAGTGAGACTTACGGGGTGCGGCAAGGACCTAACCAGAGATTCTACACATAAGAACTGGGTTGATTCGATCCCAGATGAGAGGGTGACTTGAGGGTCGAGACAGGCGTTACGTATAACCGAGGCTTGCGGAATGCGAACCAGTATCCTCTGAGAGTGACAACGTATCCCTTTATGCAATCGCGTAGCACCTTCGTCCTGCTGAAGGAGAACAGCCACTATCAAACAGACATTCGAAAAAGAGAACCTGCCAGATCTTTTCGGAGAAAGCACCAAACAACGCCCAAATAAAAACATAAGCCACGTGAATTCTGTTTTTACCTACAGGCTACTAGTACTCAAGTTACGGATCCAAAGGGCGTCCTAAACTGAAAATCTCGTACCGGACGCCACTGAGGCGGGTCCTTTGGTTAGACGACGGGTAGGGTAAGTACGACAGAGTTGCGGTAGAAACGGACACGAACTCTGTTGACTGACTGACTGTGAAGAAGCAAAGGCCGTGTGCTCTCGTTCTTCTTACCTTGCTATACCAAAAAGGAATCCCTTTGTATCGTCACCACCAGCCTCGAGGTACGACAGAATTGCGGTAGAAACTGACACGAACTCTGTTGGACTGACTGACTGTGAAGAAAAGCTTCAGACGATACCGTGTTGCTCTCGTTCTTCTTACCGAAAAGGAACCTCTTTGAATCGTCACCACCAGCCTCCGCGGTGAACGTTTGAACCCGGGCCGTAGGTAGGCACTAGGCGCGTCCTTCTCGAATCTCTCCTCGCGACTGAAAACTGAACTGAGTAGAGGCCATACATCGTTCGTCTTTTGAGGATCCAAATGGGCTGCCGTCGTTCCATACAATCGCTTTTTGAGTATTAGGTGGTCTGGTACCCACCGCACTAACATCGCAAGTGACGCATGGACCTCCAAAGCGTCCGTCATAGCTTCGTCTTCAGAAGGTAGGAGTTGGGGCCCAGTCACGACAACGTAAATGCACGGCGATGCTCGCATTGTGTAACCGGCCCAAGTGTTCCGACTGGACGGTGGAAGACCTCAGCTCGAATCCTGAAAGCATCATTCGACGATCGTATACCGGGCCGGGTGTATCCCAGGCCCTTCTCAGAGTAGCCTCACTCGCGAATTCAGAATTCGAATGTGGAGCGTCTGTTGTAGGTTTGTCTTCTCGTTCCGGGTGGGATCAACAACGGGGTCCCCAACTGAGGAACGATTCCAAGAGAGGATCAAGTCTTGACGGTTTACGTCTTGCGGGGACTGTCCTGTCCTGTCAGTCAGTCAGTGTCACCTGTAGACTGTATGTTCTCCCCCTGATCCTCCACTGACAAGTCTTCGTACACTGAACCTCAACGGGGGGATGAACAACAAGACTGAAATTCCTGTCTACGTACGTCGTGATTAGTTGGGATACGTCAACGTCAAGCTCTTCTCTCTCTCCTTCTGCTGCTCCAATTCGATGACGTGGCGTTGGAGATCGTGCCATCCGCCGCCTCTGTCTCTGTCCATCGACATCGGTAGGGATTGTTGGTGACGTTGGCGGTGTTGGCGCGGTTGTTGTTGGTGTTGTTGTTGGTGTTGTTGATGGTGTTGGTGATGCTGGTCTACGGGTATGCTCTGCGTCAAAGACATATTATGATGCACAGACGGTGGTGGCGGCGGCGGCGGCGGTATTGGTGGTGGTGGATAAACCGATACAGGACTTGTGGGTGGAGAAGTGTATTGGGGGGTGTATTGAGGCCTAAAAAATCCAATCGGTTACAAAACCCAAAACGAGAAAACGAGAAAACGTACGATTGGATGGAATAAGAATACTTGAGCTGATCTGCAATGGCAGCTTGTACGCCTTCGTAATACCCTCCATACACCGGTGAAGACGACGAGGAGGACAGTGACGGACTGGTGGGCGTCGTGGGGCTAAGACTAACAGGACTCGTCTCCCCACTCCTCTCTCTCCCCATCGTCGTCCCCGTCGTCGTCTTACCCACACCTCTAACTCGACCCGAATTGGAGTACTCACAGAGCAACCCACGAGAGATACACCGCTGACAACTCGGATGTTCACCAGAGCATTTCGCTTTTCGAATCCGACATTTTTCACAAGCCTGCGCTGTCCGCATCCGTGGATGGGCCGGCGTCGTCGTCGGTGCTAATGGTTCTGTGTAGTCGTAGTGGGCAGCGTACACACCCGGATATCCCCCACCATACTCGTAATAACTCGATGTGTCGATTAATATTGGTCCTGGTGGAGAAGGATCTATAGGCCACGAAGGACTCGGAGACTGGATGAGACGAGGGGTTGTTCCCCCCGTCGTCGTCGTCGTCGTCGTGTGGATAAACCCCTCTGTGTGGGACATCATCATCCGCAAAAGAGGAGGTTCAGATGGCGGGGGTTGACCGAATTGGGTACACCGATCGATTCCTTTAATTAATTCTCTCACACTTTTTTAGTATTCATATATATATATAAATTGTAAATTCATTTTTTGATTCCGCTGGGTGTATGTACGTGCTTTCCATTTTGTTTCAATGTTCCGATTTGATCCCTCCCGCGAGGTGTTTAGCTTTTTTGTGTCGCGTGGCGTCACGGAGGAGGAGGAGATGGCTCTTTGCGTCGAGTTTGAGACACGAGGTCGCTTTGATGAGGTTTTTAATACCACCATACTGCTCCACATCTGCTCCTGAGGCTTGAGTTCAGGAGAGAGGCACAACCTCTTCAGTACGTACGTACATCGATTTTAACTATTAACGTTTGGTCCCTATTCCCGCACTAACGTTTCACGGAAGCGAGAGTAGACGCATTCCAATGTCCGTCGCACTCCCAGACTAGACACATCGAATGTCCTCAGACGAGTTGGTTGACTGGTTGGATGGTCAGCTACTCCAACTCCAACTCACGGCTATGTACCTCGGCCACTCAAAAGAAACAACCTCCTAATAGACAGCACTCGGTATCACCGTCCCGAAATCACACTGTCTATCCATATCAAGCTGACACTTAGGCACCGAAGACGCTGTACCCTTACGTCTTGGAATGGAATCCACCATCGTTCGATGGCGTATAACGAGATCAGTGGGGGAGGCACTCGAGGAACCCGAACCTGAACCCGAACCCGGGAGTGCTAGTACTCAGCCGAGTCAAGTTGATTGGTTTAGTTAGAGTTTAGAGTTTACCTCTCCCTTCAAGCTCACCGTATGAATGAATGAATGAATGTATAGGTCTTTATTCCATATTCGGATAACCTAACCGACCGGTGACTATAGTATAGATTTTCGCTATACATACATACATACTAGACGCGGATGCATCGCGGGAGGAATCGGGGAATGGAGAAATCAACCAAGGTACCTCGCCCATGACTCGATCAGCGTGTGTATTAGTTAAAAAATACAACGTATCATTCAACGTTATTATACCAAAATGTAGGATCCGGAATCGAACCCAAGATCGACCGGACAAAATTATGGACAACAGCATGATCATTTAACATGTTACCAACTGAACAATACGTGTCTTTGCATGTAATGGCCGTGGACAAATATCAATCCTTGTAAACTTGCATAGAGACTCATCAGAGTAAGACCCTCCCGAGGCCGAGTCACGAATAAAATGTACCTTCTACAGAACACACTCTTATTTCACCACCGTAGCGTTTCAACGACATGTCTCGATTCTCACAATCCACGATCGTAATCGAACCCAGATCGACCGACGATCGAACAAAACACACTAGCAATTAACACGTTACCATTTTAGTGATACGTATCTTGATGACGGTCAGCCTCAGTCTTACTGACACTGCGTTTCCCCAGTCATTTGCACGAAATCGAGTGACAGGAAGTCTACACCTATCTATTTGTAAAGTATTGGCACTTCGAGGTGTGTTGCATAGAGACTCATCAGACCCACGGTCGAAAGTATCGAACGAAGGGTATATGGTACATACCCCACTGTAATCCACGATCCAGAATCGAACCCAAGATCGACCGACGGTTGGACAAAAATTAATCACATGCATCATGAACACCAACACGTTACCATTTTAGTGATACGTATCTTGAGGAGGCTCAGGTGTGTTGCATAGATATTCATCTGACTTACGGTCCCAAGTCTCGTATATGGTATATACCACTGCAATCCACGATCCGGAATCGAACCAAAGATCGACCGACGGTTGAACAAAAATTGAAACATCCCTATGAACACCAACACGCTACCAACTAAGTGATACGTATCGTGAGGAGGCTCAGGTGTGTTGCATAGAGACTCATCAGACTCACGGTCCCAAGTCTCGAACGAAGGGTATATGGTACATACCAATATACACTTTATTGGCTCGTGGATTTCAGGATTCAAATCAAAATTGTAATTGTGAGGCAGAGACGGGTCAGAAGTCGGATTCGAACACCACATACTGACAAAGAATGTTGGCAACGGACATATCGACAACCCTTGGAGGGAGGAGGGGAGGGAGGATCTATTACCGGCATGGTCCCAAGATGGAACACCGGGCCTGGGGATTATCCCGACGAGGCAAGCTAGTAAATACATAAAATGTATATTTTAGACTTCAGAAACGAAAGAATAGCAACCTTGGCGTTCAACGATATATCTCCGATTCTTACAATCCACAATCCGGAATCGAACCCAAGATCGACTGACGGTTGGATCAAAATTCAACAGATCCAGGTGTGTTGCATATAGACTCATCAGACTCACGGTCCCAAGTCTCGAACGAAGCATATATGCACGAACAATATACACCTAACTAGTACCATGGATTTCAGAATTCAAATCAACCTTGTAATTATGAGGCAGAGACCATACTGACAAAAAATGTTAGAACTGGCAACGGAATATATTGGTGCATACCGTTCAGAAACGAAAGAATAGCACCGTAACGTTCAACGACATGTCTCCGATCTGCCGGTAATAGATCCTCCTCCTCCTTACAATCCACGATCCGGAATCGAACCCAAGATTGGCCGACGATCGAACAAAACTATCTCCACGCGATCATATAAACACGTTACCAGCTGAGTGATACGTATCTTGAAGAGGCTCGGGTGTGTTGCATAATAGACTCATCAGACTCATGGTCCCAAGTCTCGAACGAAGAATAAACTTCCCTGTCAAGCATATATGGTACATACCAATATACACTTTATGATTTCAGGATTCAAATCAAACTTCTGATTGTGAGGCGGAGACGAATCCATGATTCGGATTCGAACATCACTCATGGACAAAAAATGTCGGAACTGGAAACGGAATACGGTACATACCATTCAACGATACATGCCCCGTAGGCATACTGTGACTGGTGTTCCATCTTGGGACCACGTCAGTAATAGATTCTCCTCCTTGGTATCATAGGAATGAAGTTGGGTCGTCAAGTAAGGACCTCGAGTCAGAGGGCCATGACTCGGTCATCGTTTACTTGAAAATATCCAAACAGAGCCAGTAATTGTAGCGTTCAACGATATATCTCCGATTCTTACAATTCTCAATCCGGAATCGAACCAAAGACGACCGACGACCAGACTAAAAAGAGGGTTGAAGGGATATTAACACATACCAACTGAGTGATAGGTGCCTTGAAGATAGATGAGGTGTGTTGCATACATAGAGACCCATCAGACTAGGGCCATCAGTCACCGTACACCAACGGTATGGAGTCTCGAACGAAAAACAAAATGTACTTCCCAGACAAGCATATATGGCACATACCACTGTTGGTATCGTTGGATTTCAAGATGCAAATCAACCTTGTGATTGTGAGGTAGAGACGAGTCAGAAGTATTCAATGGTTCGGATTCGGACATTACACATTGACAAAAAATGTAATTAACGACTACTTGCCCGAGTCATGTCTCGAAAAATAATGTCTCGAGAAATATGGAACTGGAGCATGTGCTACATGCCGTTAAACGACATGCAGCTTCTTAGGATCGTGGATTTCCAAGATTCGAGTCGAACAAAAATGGACAGTGGCACCAAATAAATCGTTACTTGTTACTGGTACGTACCAGCTGAGCGATACCTCCCACGATGCATTTGCCTTTTGAGTATGTGTCATCACGCAATTGAAAATTTACAAGTTAAGCAAATACAATAAAGGTATATAGCATGAGCTTGAAGGGTAAGGTAAGGTCTAAACTCTAACTAATTAATTTGCTGGTATCATCTCAGCCCAGGATCTCCAGTCTCTCACACCCTTCCCCACTGGTCTCATCTGAGTCATCTGAAGATATATCATGATCAAACAATACTTACTGACTTTGTTGGTGGTGAAGTATGGAAGTTTCTCATGTCACTTCCTTCCTTCATCATTTTATCCATCAGGAAAAGATATTTCTGATCCTGGCTAATCCTGACTGATCCTGACATCATCCTGGCAGTCCTAGGCAATCCCTGGAAGTCCTGCACTAGCCCTGGGGTATCCA
>QLOY01016241.1:0-10924 GCA_003313965.1 Megacollybia marginata
GGAGACCATGGGCTGACCTAAGCAGCCTCAGGTTGATATAAGTCAAAGTCATTTTTTCCTGATGTCATGGGTGCTACTGACGTGCCCGAAACTGAAGTCAATGATGTGGAGATTGGGCAATGAAACAATCCAGAAACCCTTTAGTAAGTAACAAGCTCTGAATTTATGCTTACCTGGATGTTCAGAGAATAGTGGCATTTCCGGTCAAAATAGCTCTCTCCATACCAGTGTGGCTTTGTATAGAATGGGACTAGTGTCCCATCCACAAGACACCACCCATAACGCCATGCCTTGCAGGAATGCTCTTCCACCCACCGCTTTGCTTCCTCCTTCTCGGATTCACCTGGGAAATGTACAGCTTCTGTACGGAAGTCAACACAAAGAAGGGCTGTCATCACACGTCAAGTGCAAATGGTAACAGTGCCTTTACCCACACCAGCCCAGTTGGCAACAGCCTGTAACAATGCCACATTACTGTCATGTCTGAATCTGTACAGTGTGATTGCAAGTGGTTCCTCTACAGGCATCTGAGGGTTGTTGGAATTGTTGGAAAAGATGAGAGCATCAAAGGTAGTGGGGTTGATATGAAGCGCTTGACAGAAAGCATCAGGGCGGCTATGCTTGAGCTCAATAAGGAGGTGTTGAAGGTGAGAGGGACCATGAAGCAGTGCTGCACATGGCTCTTCGCATACATTTCATCAACTTGCTCATATACCCAGTTGTGCAGCCTCTGCCAGTGATTGGTTGACACATCCAAATCCTCCTCATCTGCATTAGGATGAATGTGGAAATCTCTGCAAAATTGAGGGTACACAGGACAATGGAAACCAGATGCCTCTCTTGATATTCAGCTATGCCACCATTCTATACTAGTTCTGAGTCCCTATTTATAGGGATTCGGTCTTTCCGGTACAATGCCACCTCATCTGTTCCTGAATTATCTCCATTAGGGACACTTCTTTTCTTCTATATGCATCATTGGTTACAGCTTCCATTAGTGGTTGTGCTTCCTCAGCATCATCAGCCGCCTAACCCTATGCTGTCAGTTGGTCTTACTAAGCAGATTTTTCGTATCATGTGCCACTAATGATCCTTTTTGGAACAGTATAATCATGTGATATCACCTATACAGTTGTTTCAGCCACCACGCTGCCTGCTACCAAGCCCAATCGTGCCTCTGTCACAGATCCTTGGAAAGTTGGAACAGAACCCAGCTCGTTAGAATGGAAACATATGCTTCAAGATAAAAATGAGGGTGGTACAAGTAAGTTCCACAACTGAACAAGATCACTGGTCTCATTTCTGGCCTTCAGGTCAAACCACTTTATTACCTTATTATTATGATGGGTCCTTCCTCTTCTCCACATTCATACTTTACCCTCAGCGATCCAGAACTGAAACTACAACAGGGTCGCCTTTTAATCACCTTGGCAGCATGTATCATTTACTTCTATCTAAACATTCCTAGTGATTGAGCCTGCAGACACTAAAACACTTTCTGGTTATAACGATCAGCTAATGGCTTCTGTTGGTTGCAGTGCTCCATGTAGGTTTTACGACTTCACAATGCCAGTGATGTTCTTATCTAAGCTTAGCAGTTCCCTACTTACTTATTCACATCTACATTGGTTCTCACAGCTAACCTACAGTACAGGTCCTGCAGGTCAAACTCATGGTTCCTCCTGGTGCGGATTGAATCTCTTTCGCAATCATCTGTTTGTAGCTAACACTACTCACCCAGTGTCTGGTTCTTCCAGGAACTGTGATAAATTGAAACAACTCTGTGTTCTGTATACTGATACATCACTAGGAGGACAAGCACCCAGTCAAGTTCCTGGTGGGGAATCTGTTGCACAATTATCTGCTCAAAGCTGACACTCTCACCCAGTGTCTAGCTCTTCCAGGAGATGGAATTCTGCAGCTGCCAGTGGTATGAAATCAAACAGCTTTTGTGTTTCATCCACTGATATACCATTAGGTTCATGACAAGCCCCAGCTCCAGGCCAGCCCCATTGCTAGTCCTTGTAAGTACTGAATATTCTATTGCCATTTGTCACCTGAAAGACATGTACAGTGAGTGCGAATGATCATTCCGCTTGAGAAACCTGATCGCAGATGGCTACTCCACAATGTTCCAGTGATTGACAACCTAAAGTATTTGGTCGAACATCTATGATTCTATCAAGTCATCTCTCCAGACATATAAGAGCCTATACTTATGGTCAGAATCAGTGTCAGAGTTGGTTTTTACACCATGTTTGTTATGAAATCTTCTCTGCTCTTCCTTGCTATGGGATCTGTCTCTAACAGGTCTCTTACTGGCACTAAACGCTCTGGCCCTGTTCATCCAGAAAAGCACTCAGGTCCCGTTCTGGATAGCAGGCAAGTTAGATGTAAGTCCCTTTCTCCCTCATTAGCTTCAGCTCTAACCATGTTTTCTAGTCCCGAATTTAAACAATGCAATCAGCAAAGCAGTTTGGTCTGCTATTCTATCAATCAGCCCTTATAGTGACCAAAACAACAACTACTCCTGCAACAGTCACAGTCTCCACTGTTGTTGCAACAGATGTTGTCACTGACACTATCACAGCTGCAACATTGACCAGTAAGTTGATTAAGTTCAGCTACTCATCATTTTTAGTTACTTCTATGACTACTACAACCACGACCATGTAAGTTCCTACTTGAGTTCCAACCCAAGTCTAATTGGCATGTCAGGTATACGAGGACTGTGACAAGTACGTCCAGTATCGACAGCAACAGAGGAGGTCCCAGGGCAGCCAAGCGAGCAGTCAGCAATGACAGATTTACTTTGCTCAGCGATTGTTTGCCAAACTACCCTTCTATACAAGTCAGCACATCTTGCAGTGAAGTCGTCAGATTCAAAACCTTGACTCCAGAGTCAGCTGTCACAACCACTATGTCTGCCACCTAGACTCTCACAACTACCACTGTTACCGATGAAAAAGGAACCTCACTGTGTGAGGTGGGCTGATCGTGCTGGAAATGGAAGTGCTCAAAATGGGCTGGGAAACACCAACACCCACTAACACACACAAAGTCCAACACCCAAACACCTCTTTTTAAGGTATTCCTTTCAAGTTTGGAGACTCCTGTTAACTAAACCTAGCAAGATGGTTTGCTCTAAGAAGAAGTACTACATCTGCGGGCGCTCAACCTTGACTAAGCGATGTCTGCTCTGACTCAGAGAGGTGCACAAGGCTTGTAGGAAGGTGTGAGAATTGACCCAAACTAGTCTAATGGTCTCTACTAAGCTAAGTGGGGTCACATCGGATGTGTGACAAGGTGGAATAGATGAGTCAAGTTTCCTTCAGGTACCAATGACTAAGAATGGGGACTTTCCCTATTAGGTACTAAGTCCTAGAGGCGTCTAGAGAGGTAGGAAATTGGTAAAAACTGTTCCGCTGAAGGTACTAGGTCTCTGCTGGCAACTTTTCTTAGCTGTGTTCCCTTGCAGGTACTTAGAGCTCAATAGTCTGTAAAAGCGCAATCTATTCTCTACTGGGGGTCTCTCTATTCCACTGAACTACTCTAAACTACTGCCTTTTTATACCACTCTGCTGCGTCTATTTTTGTTCACTGGTTGCTCAGCAATGGCCAGCTGATGCATAGTCTTACTCATGCTGTGTAAATAGCTGAGAATATGACTCCCCCATCTCCTTGATGTCTGCTGGGTCAATTCCTGCCCTAGGAGCATTATCCCAGTTGATAGCCCTACTCTCTAGCATCCCAGTGATATAAACATGTCTCTCTGATGGTCCCAAACTGTAGAGGCAACATCTATAACACGTTGCTGGCCTTGTTTACTCCGGTCTTGGCTTGGCAATGACTCCGCAGGTGATATTCCGTGTTCTCTTTGAGCTTACAACTGGTTCAAGTATATGTGCGATTTCCTGCTTCATAAAGCTCAGTGGGGGTGACACCAGCTTACCCAGACTTAATTTAGCTCTTGTACATATCTTAGCATACCTCAGCAGGGCTGCACATTGTATCAGAGTTGGATACAATAAGATAGCTCTATCAAGAGCCAACTCATTCGTCTCAACCAAAGGGTTTTATGCAGTTAGAGGCCTAGGTGTTGCCTTGTATAGCTATTCCACCTATCCCACTCCTCTGCTGATGGTTGTACCTCCATGGGAGTCTTTCCCATGTTTATTTAGAGGCTAGTACTTTGCAAATTGAAAGATTTCAGGTCTGGATGCATAGCATGCATATCACCAATGAGGTCACTACTCTGACCATTGCTACTTCCTGATGACAATAATGGAGTATGACACTGCCACTGTCACCACCAGTGACCACTGTAAGTACTTCAGTCATTCCATCCACAACCACTAGCATTGTGAAAATATGTGACCCGACAATGGACATCTGCTGCTTCACCAGCTCTGTGCTCAGGAACCATTACCAACTCACCATGTGTGACATAACTGCCACAAAGGTTGCTGCCACAATATCCCTGGGTATTCTCATTGGGGATTTGGTGATGGGCACACTTGCTGCATTGGCAAAGTCAATGGCAGACACAACTCATATTCTAGACAGTGCCAACCAACCAGTTCCAGTATCAGTTGGGTCATACCTTCATTGCCAGATATGGTCCCTGCGGTTCTCATTAAATGACAGACTAACACCATTGATTAACAAACAATTCACAATGTCATACTTTGAAAACTCACATGTATATGATCTCTTTCTGTAATGACTTTCACTATCTGGCCATGTAAATTGAACAATGTAAAGCAAGTTTTGTATTGGCCTTAAAATGTAAGACGTGGGAGGTATGCTCGCTTCACAAAATTGATAGTGTTAGTGTTGTGATACAGTAGGATTCTGTTGATTCAAGACAAAACAGTGATCTGTGAGCGTAAAAGGGTGTATTTTGAGCTGTAATTTGGTACAGTTGTGTATCAAAGGCTAACTAAGAGGCATACTAAGAATTATAAAGAACAAGCAAGAATTAACAGAGCTGCTCATTGTCTATGACGACGCATGCCAATTTTGCAAATTTGCACAACATGACCTGGCTAACACAGGCATCAATCATACATTGCAAGTTTTCATCCCACACAATTACTTTGTTGTTCTTTGTCCTTTCATAGCGCGTTTTGTATCCTGCAGACTCTGAGGGAAGTACATGAACTCCTGGAGAGAATGGAGCTGACTCCAATTTGTCAGAGGGTAGGAACACTTCTCCCAGCTGTAGAACCCTCTTCAGACCATGTCAGTACCATTGTGAGTCTGTATGTCGTTCCATCCCAGCAAGCGACTGACCACCACACAGCTAAAAATACAGGAGTTTCTACATTGTTCTCTCACAATGAACTCAGGTAAAAGGTGGTGGACACTTCAACATTGGATTCAGATCCTTGGCATTCAGATCACAATGTCGAAGTTTGATGATGTCGCTGACAATGCCACATCACAAACTGTCAAAATTGGGAGTGGCCTAACTTGGGATCAAGTATACACAAGGCTTGAACCATACAATGTTACAGTTGCCAGAGGTCGTCTAGTGGGCATTGGTACATCATTTCATGTTTAAGATTCAGCACAACAAACCATTTCAGGCATTAGTCTTGCGCTTGGTGGAGGCTATGGTTGGCCCAGGTCTGGTTACAGACCAGTATGGGCTAGCGATTGACAACATAGTTGCTCATGACCTGGTTCTGCAGAACAGGATGTTTGTTGAAGTCACAGAGGTTTCCATCCAGATCTCTTCTTCAGTCTGAAGGGAGGATTCAATAACTTTGGAATTGTCATGGCAGTCACTGTGAAAGCCCACCCCTTGGGAAAGGTCTGGGTGAGACTTTCTATTTGTAACGTCATTCACATCTAAATGATTTCAGGGTGGAGTGGCATTGTACTCTAATGAGCAACAGGATTCGGTCATTGTGGCCATATCAGACTTTAGTGTCAACAATACTGATCTCAGGTAGTTGCAGGCTATATAGTTCAGAATGGTCAAGTAAGTCTGAGCCCCTGTAAGCAAACACGCTGACCCATCCATAAAGGCCTAAAGGCTTTCTGGGCAGTTGAGCTTTTCTCCAACAACCAGCTGTGTTCCAACCATTCTTGGATATCCCAACATCTCTCACCACTGGAGTCATGTCTCTCACAGATTTCCTCACACTAAGTGCATTTGACACATCACAAGACATTCCATCGTTTCCGCTATATATACATTTACAGCGTCTCTGACTCCAGAATGTGATACCCATCATCCAGTACACTGTGTCTGTCCTCAACTCAATCATAACGCTGATGCTCAGTTAATGCTGTCTTCAAGAACTGCAAACCATTCCACAATGCATTCAGTCACAGCACACCTTCCACATACACTCATCCTGTATCCAGTCCAATGACCCCTTGGATTGAATACACCAATATAGTGGATTTTGATTTTTCCATGATGTGTTGAAAAACATCACTATGTCAATGGAAGCTGTGGCTATTCAGGAAGGACAGAGCACTGCAGATGCTTTGCATTACCCAAATTATGCTCTGGGGGATACACGTGAAACACCATTGGAGTTGATGTATCAATAATGTATGGAGATGATGGTGAGACACGGAAAAAGATTAGAGCAAGGGGCTACCGGACCAAAACTCCCAGACCCAACATTGGTAGGTAGGTCCAGGTCAAAGGCTCTACATTGATTATATGACTAGTATAGATCCAGATGTTGACTATAATGTATCCTATTGTTAATATTAACTCACTAGAGGTAACAGTTTAGGAGACAGCTTGATGGGGGCAAAGACCAAACAAAGGCAGGTATGGGTGGTGGGCAGAGTTACCAGATTAGGTAAGTCATGTGACCTACAGGTAGGTAGGCTCCCTTGGTAGGGCCTTGAAATTTTAATTGATGTCTGGTACCCCCTTGGATTAGTGAAAGTGTGGATCCTAAAAATGTGATGGGGCTCACTGGAGGGTTTGCCAACACTGGCCATCATCAATTCATCCTCACAAGCTGTACCTCTCACTGAGTCACACCTTGTGTGAGCAATGCCATGTTTGATTGTTTGATTCTATTGCATAAGCTTTGCTCAACTGGAATCTTCACATACACTCACGTTGACATGGGACCTCTCTGATCAAGTCTGTCAGATAGATTGACATCTGTTCGAAATGGGTGGAGTGGCAGACATTTACCGAGGGGAGATGATACTAGTAGTGAATCAAGAAACTTTGATGGCTATCCTGTACACATCATGTATATACAACAGAAGGACAGAATCTTCCATCGTCTACATCCCAAAGACAGAAACTTTGGACATACTATACAGGTAGAACCTCTTGTTTGTGTGGTATTCGTTTTATCATCCCTTATTCAGCATTTATACAAAGACGCAAAGCTATGGCAGACTTTGCAACACACCAACATCTTACCCTTCCACCAGATCTGTCATGATATTGGACCCTCGGTTGCTCTCATCTCACGCTTTTGCGCCAAAGGTCCAAGCATGAAATACCAATGAAATACTTGAAAGAAAATCCCAAGACTCAAAAAGAGAAACTAGACATTGTAAGCTCAATCTGATTGATATCAAATCTGTGATAATGTCTTTGCAGTCTATCAGTATAGCAGATGGACAAGGTATCATTCATGGTAGTTTAACGACTGTAAGGTCTTTTTATCACAAAATTTGTCAATGATGTATACACAGTCCAAAATCCTCATTAACAACAACAAAATCCTAGTTATCTGCAGCTATGGTAGACTACAGATTGGCAAAATCAGTCCAGTTACACCTCCAGTTCGTTTCACTGCTCCAGAGTGCTTTGCTGATGATCAAGTATCTCGCTGGAATACTGAGGCCATGGAATCTTCTGGTTCAGCTTTGGAATCAGCTTCCTGCTTTCCATCCTGCAATGGGTGCTATATTTCTTGTTTGATACTATTGTCAGCCTTTTCAACGATCTTTCAAATACTAATTCAATCTACCAGTCAATCTGGACAGTTTTGATGAACACATTATAAGTTCTAGCTCTAGGTCTGACAGCCTGGCTATAGCTTCCGGCGTAGAGGTATTAATCTCACTATAGATGTCAAGTCTTACCATTGCTCAGATTCCCAGTACACATCAAAGACTTCAATAATTCAAACCCATCGTTGACATTTGCATTTACTCTAACACTTGTTGTCTCAGGAAAGTCAGCTCTCTTGTAGCTCTCTTGCATCAAGCAGTGAAGAGACTTCATATGGGGTTTGTCCAGCGCTTTTGTTCGACCTTTAATGATGTCCCATCCCAGTCTTATCTCACTGGATTTGAAGGGGCATGTTACACAGACTGATCAGCACCCGTTTGCTTGTGGTGGCAATTCAAATATCTATTGTGGGAGGCTTACTCGAGCCAATGGCGGAAAAATACATGCAAGTCAGATACTGTAGTCAGATATTGAGAGCTTACATTGGCTCAACATTGGCTTACAGTCACAAGGTATGTGTCTCCCCAAATATCTGTTCAAACCATCTTGTCCCCATAAGAAGCTGTTTACGCTCGAAAAACAACTGAGCTGAGTTGAATTCTTAGACTCTAAATACCAAAGTTTGGGACTTGGACCCGCCACCCAAAGGGATGGCCCACTAAAGTCAAAAGTGGCTAAATCTGGAGCTGGTGTGTGGACAATAGCCTCATTCCAAGGCCCTAAGAGGTGAGGTGAGAAAACCTCTTTCAAGCTCCAGGTGCAAGACCTAATTTTGAAGCTGATCTTTATGCATCCAAAGCACAAAACATCATCTGATCAATTTACACAGGACCTATTCTGCACCAATTCCAACATTCTGCATGGATGAGTTACCTTCCACAGCTAAGAATTGAGTTGAATATCAAAATGTTGCTTACACTAATTGATAGGCAACTTAGCAACATCAGGCAGTGGGTACTGCTGGTTCTGTCTGTGCTCAATAGTATTTCCATATACATGTATGTGTTCCAGCTACTGTCTGTCTGTAACACCAAAATCCAGCAAAAGTTTTGTCAAGAGATACCCTTCATGGTCAACTATTTCTATTTTTGATCTGAAAATTCCTTTTTGTCATACATGTATTATTAAGCCTCAGTCATCTTTCTGTTACTTCAGGTAAAGTACTACAACAAGGGGGTAGCAGGATTGCACAGGGTACATTTAGAAATTTTGGCAGACCTGGGAAATTTAGCAGCACACAATGTCCTAAATGGGAAAATTTGAGTTCAAACCCACCACAACTGTAAAAAAATCACAGTAGCATTGTATTATAGTAAGTGATATGCTGTTTCTACTAGTATGACCCATAGTTTTAAGTACAGAATAACATCTCAAATTAGATACATGTGATGTTAGTATCACATGTTATAATCTGTTTCTACTGAGTTTCTGTATGGCATGGAAGATAGAAGACTTTCAAATGACTCTGAGCTATCTTTAGGTATGTTCATGAGTTTTTGAGACATTTTTGAGCCTTATTAAGATGTTAAAAAAATATTTTTTCACCTGACTGAGACAAAGGGGTGTCGGAATTGTAAAATTGCACACAGGTTCACAGTCCTCTCTCCAAAAAAGGAAATTTCTCAGCACATGACCATTCAAAATTAGATTTTTGTCTTACAACTCACTTGAAGTTCACTTAAATTTATTATAACTATGCTATCAACCACTATATAATATCTTTTCAGGGTTCCAAAGAGAATTGGATGCATGTCATGATATGACAATGTGTGAAGTAAGGCTCCAACTATAATACAGTTATAACCCTATCTGTATATGTATCTATATAGGGTCTGGTTGCCAGACCTCAATATACAGTAAATATATGGTATACTAATACAGTATATGGTACACCCCCAAGGTACAACCCACTATCAGCCCAGATGTAATATCTACCACTGTATAGTAGTAACAGAACAGCCGTAAAACTTTATTCTACCTTCCACCATGCCTACCCATGACACACCAGACATAACTAAAATCCTTCCAGATAATGAAGCACGTGTCTGAAGAGCATCCAATTGAGCACAAGGCATTGACTCTTATACAACAGCAGTGCAAGCTGAAGCCAATGCTAAAGAAGCCAATGCTAAAAATCAAGGTTAGCATTAAAACCAGGTTCAAGAAGGTGGACTAACCGTGTTTACCATAGCCCATCCACAATTGAAAGTCAAAATACCTAAGGATGCATCTAAGCCAAGCGGCAAAGCTGTTGATGAAAACAGAAACCTTCAATCAGCTTTGGAAATACAGTTTTGTCACTCACCTAGTGATGCAGACCCTCCATCCCAGCCCAAGCCAAAGAAAAGGGTTTGAGATGAGGCAGATGATGATGCTGACAAGGACTACTGACCACCCAAGTAAAGTCACACATTGGATGAAGAGGCACCTGCAGCAATCTATGGTGATGATGGGGAAGTGAGACTGAAAAGGGTCAGAAAACAATTAGTCTTGTATGGGCCAGCATAGAGAAAACTAACGGGTTTGTAGCGTGAAAGGAAAGTGGAGAAGGCAGAGAGGGCAAGACATGGATTCATTCTGGGTTGTTTGAGATGCTTCTGCCCAAAGAGGTGTGTTGGAAGCACAGGGATAATGGGGAGGATGGAGGCTGCACAGGCAGATACTACATAACTGTATACTAACCATTTATGTATATGGTTTACACTGTATATAGAGTATACAGTGGTATACCGTATATATAGGCTCTGGGGTGTATACGTATACAATATGGTTGGAGCCTTAGTGTGAAGTCACAGACTCACAGTCTTGTGCCTTGACATCACTGGGCAGTAAAACAGCCTGCAGTTGTGATAAAACCCTTAACTTGTGTTGAATCTCATGATTTTAGTGCATTCAATGCAATTTGGGCTCTAAAAACATGACCTTCAAAAATTTCTTTGGCTGGGCTAGGACCCCTCCCTCCCCCCACCC
>QLOY01016243.1:0-11202 GCA_003313965.1 Megacollybia marginata
TCGCGCTATCAGCTCGTTGCAGATTGATGAATGATATCAAAATGATATAGATTTCAATGACAAGTTTCTGTACTCAGCATAGATAGGACTCTTTCCATTGCACCTGTACCATCCTATATCCTATATATGAAGGGACGTGGTGTTTGGTTGTTTGGTTAATTTAGATAAGCATGACTAATCAACCTGGGGCCATCTTTCAGTGTGGAAATGGAGATGCGTGCTAAGTGACACAGCAGTAAAACAGCACAAAGGAATGAGACGGGCACCATGGGGTTTGGGGCGAAGCCCCAAGACGAGCTGAAAGCTCGTAGTAGACTAATGCGTAAAATGCTTCACGTTGCAGCTTAGTTGCTGTAAAGATTCGCACGTTTCAGTTTCCCTTCTCGTTGCGTGTTTTCACGTTTGAAAGCGACGCACTGTGTACCAAGTGTGCTTTATGACGACGATCATTTCGGCTTCAGGGTAATTCCGGGCTTTGAAGAAGTGTAGCTCAGCCTACAGTAAGTATTCCTACCTCATTCCTGCCTCAATACATCGACATCGAGGGTGTTCGGAAGGACTACAAACCGCAAGAGAGCATGTTGACGCAAGGCGATCCCCACTTTACCGACTACGTAGATGATATTGATAAAGTCGTCACTAAAACGATTTAGTTGAGCGTCTTATGGTATGATCACGTGCTGAGGCGCTTTCATGTCTGATACTCTCATTCTAAGCCTTAAGATCAACGATGCATGGCAAGATCTACTTCACATTCCTAAATCTGAACTCGCACACTTCTCCCCTCGTCCATTGAAATGGCTCGTTTTTGTTGCGTACACTGTGGCTGGCACGGAAGGTCAACTGTCCTTGGATGGGGTTTCACCCCTTGCCCGCGAGGAATGTGTAGAAACAACCGTGGACACTGTAGGTGACGGTTACTTTTTCATCTATGCAGGTATTGCTTTCAAATTCCGATTTTTTTTTGCCGATATAATGATAGGAGCGCCTACTTTTGTGGATCCGACTGGATGTAACGAAAGAACCTCTTATGGCAGTGAAGCCCAGCTGCGAGACCACAGACTCAAGGAAAAGCTGTCCCTTAGAGATGGCGATATGTGTGTTGTTACTGGCGTCACCAACCCCTTCATTGAGAGAGCGCATTTACTCCCTCACTCACGCGGAGACGATGTGGGTCACTCCTTACGCTGCAGCTTGACCTAACCATACAGTACATATGCAATGTGACGCGACATCGAGGGACGTCGAGTGGAGAAGTGCTAATCAGAGAGATAGACGACCCCCGAAATGCCCTCACTCTATGGTTGGACCTGCATGCAGCAATGAAAGACCTCGATATTGCCTTCCTTCAGGTATTTGTTAACAATGTACTTGCCACTCTGTTTGAGGAACAACTAGGTACCAAATTGTGGCATGGATCTCGATGATGTCACTCTCCCTGAATTCACTATCGATCATCAAGGTCATCATGATGGGTCTAGACATGTCCACCTCCAATTTTTCGACCCGACTCGCTTGAATCACCTTCCTTTTAGGACATCGGTCTGTGACAACATGCGTCTGCGCCTTCCTCGTGACCTGGAGCAATGGCCCCCAGCGGTCATATTCGATTTTTACTACGGATGCGTTGCCTTCCATCGGTGGTCTCGAGGGGTATCTGAAAGTTGGAAATTAAAGATAAAGGAACTTTACATGGAATCTGCAGAGCATGAAGAAAGTGGGGAAGACACTATCTCGCAGCGGCATAATAAAGAACGCACTTTGCAAAGTTCCGACCAGCAGAACACTAGCTCCCAGCATGGCACCAGAAGTCCGACGAGTTTCGCCATGGATGCCGTGTATGCTCTTTGGTGTCGCCACTGCCAGAAAACCCCTGATTTCATGCCTGTCAAACAATGGCTGGATGATGTAGCTGCTGCGCAATACGAGGATGCCACGGACGATTCAGTCTTGCACGACGCCCCTGCTATCCATGCCCCACGTTGAGGCCTGTTCGTTATTGTGCATGTTCTTGCTCATCCCATCCTAATTGGGATAAGTGATAGGTATCGAATCATACCGTAGGCTGACACAAAGAGACGACTTTAGCTTCGATGTCTTGTACGTGTAGTACGGCTATCTCTACACTGACCCGCACAATGTTTCCAAGTTTGGCTAACCGCGGTACCGTCAGTTGGAGGACTCGTATACTACACAATATATTTTTGTATACGAGTCAAAAAGATGCACATCACAGTGGCAACCACACGAAACTAGTTCGCGTCGGAACGTCCAAATTTCGTGCAACTTGAACCAAATTTCTACCACCCTCTGTTCGTCGATACATCACAACCCCAGCGGTCCCAGCAACACCTCCGGCAATTAAAAACTCTTCACTTCCGTCACTGTCTGAACCAATTTCCATTCCTCGAATTTGGTCTAAACCGGTAAACACCTGAGTTATCAATTTCAGGCTTTCGTTGGGCTGGCCTTGGTTTACATGTTCGAAGATGGCAATGGAGTCTCCGACAGGGGACTGTACACCAGTGTTGCGATTGGACACGTAGATGTAGGGTATGGGGAAATTGGCGGTTGGTTGTGGGATGAGAATCTCTCCAGCGGCCCAAAGCGCTCCAATAGGAGGATTGCTAGGTATGATGGACACACTGTCGATGATGGTCGACGTTCCGTTTGGGAAAGCGGGGACAGGTTGGACAGTCAACGTCGAGGCAAGTTCGTGCAACACAAACAGACGGTCATCTATTCGATTGGTCAGAAGTGGCTACGGCTTTCGCGGGTAACATACTAAAGATGGCAATATGTCTGGGTCCGCTGCCTAGAGGTTGAGGTATCTGTCCAGTGATTTTCCAGTTCCCGGGAGCTCCGTCCCTCGTCAACCGCCAAATCATATCGCCACCCTACACATAGTCAGATGACGGAAACCGCGTTTACTCTTTTCCTCACCAAATCCGGAACTAAAACTTCTTCGCCATGCTGAAGGGCCATGTGAGGATGCGAAACCGTGGGCGTGGAAGGCGGAGGGAGAGTGATAGTAGGAGCGAAGTTGTCGAAGGTCAAACCATTGTTTGTGGTAGGAATGATCTTTCCGTTTCCCGAGCCATAGTTCATGACTGCGACTTCGCCTGTGGTGAGGGCGGCAGTGAAAGCAGGACTATCGCCATCGGAAGGAATAGTATCCACTGCTGCGGACAGCTCTCCCGAGGATGAAACTTTGAAGGATTGGAGCCCTCCCGATGAGAGCTTCTCGTTAACTGCACTAGACCCAAAGTAAGCTGAATTTAAACAAAGCTAAAGCTTGGCATACTAGAGAACATTCTTGTTTATTGGATGCAAACTAATCCAGGATGTATTAACACCACTCGGATATTTCGCAGCGAGAGTTAGGTTTGATGTATCAGAATTGAAGGTGTACAAAGCGATGAAGACATCATAGCCACCAGCTAGAATATTGAAATTGACCATGGAGGGATGGGGCAAGAAGGAAGGGTCATTTGGACGTAAAAAATACCTTTATACCTGGCTCAATGATGCAATGACGGCCATGTGCCAGAAGCTCGGTATCACGCGTGTGCTGTCAAATCTCCGACTAGTAGCATGCCAGATGCGAATTAGAAAGTCTGCATTTGTGGGGGATTGCCAATTCGTGGAGATTGTTCGGATAGTCAGGGTGGCCTAATCGAAGGATCGCTACATCCCTCAACACACCTGACCGCCACTACAGGTTCAAACTCTCTTCCGCTTCGCTAACGCGACCCTATGAGATCATCTGCGTGAGGTTGTAGCTATGGTACTTGAATGATAGCAATAAAGATTACGCACAGATTCGGAGCTGAAGTACTGAAGCTCTGAAGCATGACCACGCCAGGACAGATGTTTTCCAGAGATACAAGCTTAAGCTTTTCAAGGCAGGTAACTTGTTGCAACGGATCGCGATGTTGAACAATTGACATATCTCTCCGTTACCAATAAGCACACGGCGGTTGCAGTGAAGGGCTGAGAATGAGATCGCATTCGGTTTGGGAAGCCAGACTCACCTCATCGGTTGTCTTTCGATTGCAGGGAAAACGAACGAACAATCGCCGAGACCATGCTTCCATTGCAAATTGTCGGAAAGGAGTCAATATCAGCTTGATGAAGTTCCACTCAAAACCGTGATTGACGCCTGCACAGCGTGGAGATGTCTCTGCTAACATGGGGAAGGACGTCGAGCATCGAGGAATGGGACAGATATGGACTCAGGAAGGTAGAGTTTATAATCATGATACCCGTAGCGCCTCAGAATAATTGTGGTTCAATTTCTCCATCTATAAATCGTTGGATAACAGAGCCTGTAAAATGATGATTTAAATCCATAAGAATAAAGACCTCTTATAGGTTACCTGCCGATTCTCCTCGAATTGTAACCTTCTTGGGGTCACCACCGAAAATATGAATGTTTTGTTGACCTATCTGAGAGCGTCGAGTGCACCGTCTGCCTTCATCTTCGCACTTGAGCATTACTACTGTCTATCGCGCCGAAAAACATACAACTCACCGAACACTCGGAGGCAATATTGGATAATGACATTACGATCAAGCAATCTTCTGGCTCAGTGATTCCCAACCTGCTTCGAAGAAGCGGAATAGTTCAGGAGTTCCCATTTGTGCCTGACTGCAGGCTGTACGTCGGACACGTTTGCAGGCGGTTGTGGTGCTCTGATGCGAAGATCATAGAGTTTTACAATCCAGGATCGTGATCCCGTGACGCGACCTTCGCCTCTCAAATACGTTCGTGTACACTGTACGCATCCACAACTTCTCGGTCATATGTCTGCCAAGCTACAGAATAAACGAGTATCCAGATCTCCCCGAGCACCACGCAGAATATATCGTCGCTGGCTGTACTACAGGTTTCCCAATCGCCAAGTTGACTAGAGCTGACTTCAAGATTTAAACAGGAGAATACAATAATCATGATGTTGCTTGTCTTTTCTGACACTCGGATACCGCGTCGAGATGTCACACCTCCGTCCGCAGAGGTTGGCTGATTTCCAGGGTTTGACGCCTGTCTGTCCTGCTATCCTATTCTTAATGATTATCCAGGTCTGCATTGACTTGTACTCTCGTTGCCGAACTCTTAGGAGTGCGCCACGTTGCCAATCTCACCTATTGGCAACGGAATTCTCTTTCAGTCATGTTGGCTTGACGCGAACGCGTCGCGTCGCATCTGTCGTTCCCGGTCTTGCTGGTATTCGTCGTGTGCTGTATGCCGGAAGCTCATTGTCGCAGACGTCGTGAGATAAATATGAAATTCAAGTAATCAACAATCTACAAACCGGCGCTGATACAGTAGTCGAAAAGGTAAAAAGAACCGGGCAACTTTTCAAAGGTAAATCTGCGGCGCAAATGTGAAAAGGACGTCGTCACATTTGATTACCATCTTGGTCTGTCGCCGACTAGTACACAATGGTCATTGTTCAGTTATCTCTTGAAAGAGTAATCAACTCGATCAAGCTGGTAAAGGTGCTGAGCACTGAACAAAGGATGTTTGCACACTGTTTGTCCACAACAGCCGGCGGAGTCTTTAATGGTATCATATAAAGGCGACTCAGTCCCGTTCAAGTTCTTGCTTCTTGTGTCTCCACAACCCCAAACCAAAGTGGTCTGCGCTACAAACAACAATATTTCACAAATCAGTTCACGATATCACAATGCAAGCACTCACATTCCAACCTCTCTATCTTGCTCCTATTAACGACCATTTTGGATCACCCTCGTCTAGGAGAGAGAGCATGCAGGGTACGTGGTTTTTCCACTCTAATTCTGTGCTGAGTTTGTTGCAGCATGTCTTCCTCACCGAACACCGAGCTTCAACTTCTATTGGCGCCCGTGTCCGTACAAGGTTCCTGGTGCGCGGTTGGCGCCCATCGGCACAGAACGTCGAATCTTCAAGTCATTGCCTCAGACCACAATTTCATCCTACAGATTTGACAGATATTATCTTCCTGGATCCGGCCATACCCCTGCACGATTCGAGCTCCTTCCTAGGATTCCACACGAGCACGAAGAAATTGGCAACCTGGAATTCGCTGACAGCACTCGCCAGGTTACCGGATATGGCCTCGATGACGCGGAGGAGGATAGATGCTTCAGGACGGAGTGGTTAGACAAGGACACCATCCACGCTGGCGACGCTCAAGTTGTAGCGGACGAGCCGGGGTGGATGAAACAATATGCCAACAAGCACAAGTGGCTTGTAGAGAACAACAGCGGCCCAATCAATTACGGCGAGTGCGCAATTGAAGCCAGTCCCAATCCTCATCACGATGGTGGCTACGGTAGCGAAGGAGGAGAAGACTACGATTACTGCTATTTGCCCGACTATAACGCGATTCATGTCAATGCGGAGGAGTCCAGTGGCAACAAAGAATGAATGAATGGAGAACAACCGAGCACAGCGATGAGCACACAAGTTGTACAGAGCAGCCCAGCCTGATCCTGCCGATTCCTGCGCGAGCACTGTAACGTTTAACCCTAATAGATGGTCTTCGTATACGCGTAGTAGAGGCACCAGCAAGAAGTTTGGTTGGTTTTAGTCACCGATAGAACAAATAAAATCTTTAATAATTGCCCTGCACTTGAGTTGGACTTGAGTGAAAGGTTGAGAAGCGTGCCCTTCGGACCGCTTGACCCTTCCGTTGCCAACGCTGTCGACGTTGATCATGAGACACACCAGCCGACACACGTTCCAGTATTGTGCATGACGTGCCAGTGTTCTTCTGTCGCTAACAATGCTTCTACAGATTGGCCTTGGCCTAGCTGGGGTCATAGCAAGATCGTCTGCAGCGGTTGTGCACTATGCTCCAGCGTCAACCAACATCAACAATCTGACCTTTGTCCTGAATGGAAACGGCGCTCCAGGCATATTCAATTCGTCTACCACTCCAGACGGTTTGTATGGCATATACAATTGGTGCAATATGCCCCATGTACGGACGAAGGAATACAAGTCGGTGTTCTTCGTGTCTTGTTTTCAAGCTGATCGTTGCAGAACGCCGTCCTCTGAGTATGCATTGGAATACGTAGAGGTCATTCAGAGGCACCATAAGCGAACACCATACGCGTCGAATACATTCTTCAAGGAAGACATCCCTTGGGATTGTACAGGCGAAGGTCCAGTTTATTATGGCAGGAGGTACGGTTCCCATTTCCCAACATATATTGGCCTATTTCACGACAGTGCCTCAGGTCCAGCTTCCGACGTCACAGAAATCCAAGTTAGTCCACGTCTTTCTTTCTTTAAGCTTCCAATGTCCTTACTTTCCCAGTGGCAAGCCTATTCTAGCTTGCAGAATCCATGGACAAACACAGTTGGCCCAGGCTTCGTCAATAGTGACTGTCAATTTCCTCAAATCACAACCGGTGGCTTAGAGGACTCGATCACTCATGGCTCTGCAAGTCTTTTCAATTTCCTTATCTGCCTTTCATTGACCATGCATCAGGATCTTAGGGCAGTCTACGCTCAACGTTTAGGCTTTTCACAGAACCTCGACACCTCTACAGTCAAAATCCGTTCGTGTCTGATCTCCTACCACTTTCTTCTCGACTCACAAACTTACAGGGGTAACCAACAACGTTATAACGTCTCAAGTAGCCGGTGGTCTCCTCAAAGGTTTATTCCCTTCAACTCAAGATGTCCAAGTCTTGATCCAATCATCAAACTATGATTCACTCGAGCCGGCATACTCGTGTCCGAATGCGAACGCTATCCACAATGCATACACCGGTGGTTCATCAAACTGGACTCAGCATCTAACAGCTGCAGCCTCACTATACGCGAAACTGGATCAAGTATCGGGGACTGCAAGTCAAGATACGGCTGGTTGGCATACAAGTTTTGATCAGTGAGTGCAGTCTCTCCAATTACCTGCTGACCGATCAACTTTCTTCTAGCTATTACGATAACCTCAGTGCAAAACAATGTCACGACAAGTCTTTACCGTGTAGTGTCAATGATACCTCACTTTGTGTGACCCAGGACGAAGCAAATGAGGTCTATCGCTTAGGAAATTGGGAATATTCATACTATTTTCGGGATGCGCCGAATTCAACACTTTATTCCACTCTCAACTATGGAGTTTGGGTTCTCGAATTGAGAGCGCATATCCAGAGTGTTATAGATGGTTCTAGTCAGGTGGGTGTTGTCTTCCACAACGCTATTCACTTGATTTGAGAACCTGATAGGTCAAGTACTTCCACAACATTGCTCACGATGGTTCCGTCTCGCCCTTGCTCGGTTTTCTCCAGGTTTCTCAGATGGTCTGGCCTGGAATGTTCGTCTTTTCCTTTCCTGTGTTCAAGTTTTTGCATGAATGTATCCTGTTTACAGGGGCTCAGAAGTCGCTTTTGAGGTGTACAACAAGAAGGATTCTAAAGAGTTTTATCTACGTGTTTTGTGGGGTGGCCAACCGATGAAGACGTCTACACCGATGGGAACATTGAATATGATTCCTGTGCAGACGTTCTTGGATTGTGAGTCTGTCCTTCTTTCGTATTCGGTACGAGAAGTTGATGTGTTTGATAGATATTGATTCGATGGTTGGGAGTGGAAGTGATTTGTTCAATGCATGTAATTCATGAATCTGAATGCTATGATGGGGATGTTGGGTTTATGACTGGCCATCTCTAAAGACTCGAGTGGGACGCGAGTACCACAAGGCACTAAGATTTCGATGCTATGGTCATCAACTATGGTCATCTCAGGGTCAACTAAAGTACTCAAGGTCACTCAAGGTCATCTCATGGTCATACAAAGTCATCTTAAGCTTAAGGTCATTCAAGGTCATTCAAGCCATTCAATCATCCAAAGTCCATCGTTCATCCATGGAGGCAAGGATGCGGCCCAGTTCTTCATCGAACTCTGTCTCGTCCAGTGATTCAGGACTATTCTCTAGTGTATCGGATTTGGTGTGTCGGTGGGTTATCGCATCCGGAGGCGACTCGGGCTGTTGTAGGCTTTGTGCCATCTTGAGGACTTTTTTTTCGATTTGTCGGAAATTTTCCTCTCCGATTTTATCAGTTACATTAGGAGGGAGGGACACGGGAGAGGGCGTGAGGTGGTAGTTACCAATGCAGATTCGGATTTGAGACATAGATGCGATGGTATGGAGGAAGGCATAGCAGATGGGGCAGCAAGGTGTGGAAGTGCCGATATTCAACACACGCTTAGGAAAGGTGTTTGGAGGATGGCTCTTTGCATAATTGAATAAAGACATTGCGAATACCATCTCTGAATGAATAACGCCATCAAACTGAGACAGCAAAGTTGTGTCTTCCTTTGGTTGTGGCTTTGGTCTGTTGCTGTGTTCCCTCTGATGCTCTTTGAGCTTGGCAATGCCAAATTCACCAATTGACATAGCCGAGAGCACATCCTCCATGGACGGCCCTGTTGACATCTTCTCATACGGCATGTCCAGCAGGGAGAAGGTAAGGCAAGTTTCCCTGCCCTTGACATAATTTGTCACTCGTTTGCAGGCAATGAGATGCGCGACAAGCACGCGTACCCAGGCCATGAACCGCCAGGCGAACTCCGAGGCCTTAGTGGTAGATGAAGGCGGGAGAATTTCTGCTTCGGCCTCCTGCTCTTCGTTTTCTGGATTGGGCACAACAACGTCCAGTACATCATCATTGGTTTCAGTCTTATCATCTAACTTTGGACCGCTGGGTGCGGTCTCACCAACATCCGCATTGCTAGATGCCTGGAGCATTGTACCCTTGTTGATATGGTCCAGGGGTTGGACACTCTCTCGAAGGTGAATGTCAGATTGAGTGGGAGGTGGTTCCTTCAGACATTCTGGATCAGCTAGTCCATTTTCGTAAATCGAGCCAAGGTCCTTGGCAAGCTTTTGAAACATGTTTAGCCATACTAGCTTGTGCAAAGCTGATCCAACGTTAGTCAGGCCAGCGATCAGTTGGTCGTCTGAAGGACGAGCATTGGGCTCATCTGAATCAACCTCAAAATTGTCGAACATACACTTGTCCTTAGTGCGAAATGGGGGCTGGCTTCTTCCTAGACGTAGGGTGAGGGCCTTGGCGAGAGCATTGTACAGGCATATGAGTTTCCAGACTATTCTGCAGATCAGTTGTCTTTTAGAACCAGTGTACATTGTTGGTCCTGGTTCCTTGTCAAGTGCTACCAGGTCGGCACCAAAATCTTTGAATTGAAGCATGTATGGCTGGACAAGTTTCATACATTCTAGAAGCCATGTGCGCTCAAGAACACCATCTGAGTTAGCTACCGTTGTAGCCTCGCTACAGGAGTCGAATATTTTGGGGTCTGTGGCAGCAACTTTCATGGTGAGCGTTAGCCTCCACTTTAAGCCGACGTTGCAACGCCGTATGATTTTTGACACTGCATACTTCGTCGAAGAAAAGGTCATTTTCGGATCTGCCTCTTGAGCCTGGCTTCCCCTGGCCTCTTCTATCAAGCCTTCGAGCTCTTTGAGCCGTTCCTTAACGTGGGTTTCCTTCAAAGGTTCCATTGAACTAGTGCCAATCAGTCTAATGTCAGATGCAAATACAATAAGCTCACCTGGGATCGTAGCGGCCATTTGTGGCCGCCACAAAATACCGGCGTACTGCCTCGCGTTCGGATTGCTCGCCCCACGGGCACTCAGCAACGGAGATTACGTCCGTCTCTTGGACAAGCAGAGTGGCCACAGCTTGAGCAAAAACTTGCTCCGTGTTGATGCTTTTGAAGATGTTCTTTTTGTCCACATATTCCTTGATGATGTCCTCCTTCCACCGAAGATTTTCGAAGATCGTGGGTGTCTTAGATGCCATGTTCCAGAACATCATGTATGTGATGGTGAGCCAGTTGAAAGCCTGGCGTCTGTCCGTCGGGAAAGGGTCAGGTGGCGGTTCGAGAGAGAGGTGGTGTGCATTGCCAATGAGACCGTGCTGAGGTTGATGTGAAGTTCAGACTGTAGGAGTTCGGAATCCATATCAGAGGCGGATTGAAGCACGGATGAGTCCCTGACATTTAAATGAGGAACCAAAAAATGTATTTCATTTGACGTACGAAGGTTTGCCATCGATACGCACCGCACTGGCATGGTCGTCTGGTTTCAACATGATGAGTCTATTACATAATAGCATCTGCTCTTTCTGATGCTTAGACGCCGGAGGAACCGCTTCTTGCCTTGCAACACCTTGGAAACTCAT
>QLOY01016244.1:0-40433 GCA_003313965.1 Megacollybia marginata
ATCTGGCTGCAGCGGAAAGGATTATTCTGCTGCAGCGGAAAGGGATTATTCCGCTGCAAGGGAATGCAGACTTGCAGCTGCAGCGGATACACATTCCCCTGCAGCGAAATAAGCTGCAACGGAAATTGATGGAAAGCCCATCGGAATAATCGCAGGCTGCAGTGGAAATGGAGTATTTTGCTGCAGGGGAATGCAGACTTTCAGCTGCAGCGGATACGCATTCCCCTGCAGCAAAATAAGCCAGCTGCAGTGGATATGCTGTATTTCGCTGCAGCGGAATGCAGACTTGCAGCTGCAGCGGATACACATTCCCCTGCAGCGAAATAAGCTGCAGCGGAAATTGATGGAAAGCCCATCGGAATAATTGCAGGCTGCAGCGGAAATGGGGTATTTTGCTGCAGGGGAATGCAGACTTTCAGCTGCAGCGGATACGCATTCCCCTGCAGCGAAATAAGCCAGCTGCAGTGGATATGCTGCAGCTGATATGGGCAGCTACATTGCATTGTATTCTGATGGTAAGAGTCATAGTGTATTATATTGTAGGTACTTATACTGTTGTTCTTGTATACTTGTTTGTTGACCTTTCGGTTTTGGAATAGTATTTCTACAAGGGTCTAACTGGCCGCTAGAGATGGGATGGAGAAGTGGCCAAAAGGCTGGAAGGACTGTGTAATATTCTTGTTGCGACAGACACATGTGGAGGCAGCATCAAGCTTCAAAAGTGCAGGTACATCTTTTACTGGGGGTGGGCAAAGATAAAGAGTGGGATCAGTAGGTTCTTTGGCCCATTTCGGTGGTAGAATAGGCAGGTATGACACAGCCACATCAGTGTCAAACACAGTGGCTCCTAAGGCTCAAACCGTACTGTATCCGTATACCCTGGGCCAAGTATATAGTATCTACTGTATAGCTACTGTATACTATACAGTATACATACAGTTAGCTGCCATGTATAGGTTAGATGACTGCAGAGTGTTATTAAACAGTTGCTCACAGATGTCTACCTCAAGGAGAAGATTTCTTGTCCTCCTCTGCTTGCTTCCTCAATGATGGTTGTGGCAAGAGAGCTATCAGGCTGTATTGCAAAGGTCATATGATCCTGATCACTCAATCCATATTTGGTAACAGATGTGCTAGTCAGCTTTCAAGCATTGGCAACACTCAATGTCAGTCATAGAGAGGAAGGAGCATACAACTTCAAGTCCTACATCTTGATTTTGTGTACCCAAATCAGCTATTTGTCAGCAACTGCCAGCTATATAAGGTAACTGTATATAGTATCAGTATACTGTATATCTACTGTATACCCAACTTCCTCATCAACCATATACATATACATATACATATACAGTTTTAACCGTATATACAGTAGCCTATACAGTACAGTTGGAGCCTTAGCGGCTCCTGCGAAAACCCATTCAGAAACTAAGGGCGACATATGTAACACATACCTGGACACACCAAAGGAATCTTGTTACCTTCATTCTCATCCATCGCAGTGGGGTCTACCATTATCAGTTTGCACAGCAGGTCTGTACACCATTTGATGTGGGTGCAGTTATGATCACTTCCACATCCCTTACTGCACAGCCACTTCCCGAAACCATCATCACCACCTTCATGCTTCACAATCACTCAGCTAGTTTCACTGCTAATACCAACCAAGAATATATTGAGGCATATGCTCTCGTTCAGCTGGTTCCGTACAATCAATACTGCCAGGTCATCTAGTAGGGCTTAAGGGGCAGGACAAGGTGTTGCAGAAGCTTACCAATATTGTCAGGTAGCATTGCTTTGCTGAAGTGCTCGTCATAATACTCCCAGAGAAATGTCTGATGAACACAACCGTACTTAGAGGATCGACATTGTGTACATCCACAGTTTATAGCTAGATCTGTTCCAATCTGCACAAAATGCATGTGAAACCATGTTTTCTATTCATTCAAGTTTATTACTCATATATTTTGTAGACTGAAAATGCTGCTTACAGTTGCTTGTTTCTTCTGGCCATTCCAACCCTGCACTACACATTGAGTCTTTGAAATTTGATGAAAGCTGGCACAGTCAGTGCAGACTGATTCATGGTATGCATCATATTCAATGTCAGTTGAAGGGTTGCTGATTACCTCACGGGAAGGGGGTTCATTGTTGAGAACAAAGGGTGGTATTTCAGTAATGGGGGATATGGATGGACAGGTATTTAGTGGAGATGTAGGTGAGTGATAACGCTTTCTTTTTTTGCCATCGTCTTGGATGTTAAATGATGGGTTTTGTTGGACTATATGTTTGTTCTGGAAGCGGGTTCAGTGACATCAGTTCAGCAAGCCATATGTCCTCTTCAGACAAGTGTGTTGCTTCCAAGGAGTCTGGCAATTGCAATGAATCAAAACTCATTACTCCTTGAGTGAAGGTAAACACAGTCCCAAGTTCAAATATTAAGGTCGTTCTGACTGGCCCAACGAGATCATCAGAAGATTCTGATCTGTGGCAACTGAAGCACATGGCAAGATCTGCTGTCAGATTATCCGTGGCGACTGAAGCATGTGAAACAAAGTACTTTTGTTCAGTATGGCCCATCAACAAACTCCCCCTTGTAGCAACAATCTGGTGTCTTTCTCATATCCTTCCCCTGTACCCTTTGGACTGGTGAGTGGCCTATCAATGTAGTATTTTCTGATTCTTGGGATAGGCCAACAGCACACACAGCAACCTGGTCCACTGTGCTTTCAACCACTGTTCCTTCTTCACCAGCTGTATACACCAGACAGCCAATACCCATCCTACTGATCAGCAGTCTGATGCAACAACCTCAGCGAAGCCCAAATATCAGAAATGTGTTGGAGTATCCCATGCCAATGCAGTGTTTGGTACTGTTCAAGGAGTTCATATCAGAAATGAATAAATGATCTTACCTTGAGCCAAGTAAGATGTACCAGTATGATAGGTCTTCACCACCGTTGGGCATTGCGCCAGGCCGCCTCCACAATCCATGAATCGACAAGCCGTTTTAGTGAACTGCTTGACAGTATACTCCAGTGAGTGAGTTAACACTTGTAAGGACAGACGGACTCATATATTCTACCAACAGTGTGAAGAAGTCTCAGAGGAGACAGGTTGTTGGCTTTATTTGATAGCGCAACATCCCTCTGCTACGAAGCCATTCCTACAATACACGTCACCACAGTTGTATAAGGAAGGTGGTCCTCGACTGGACAACAGTCATCAACACTTCACTTGCTTGATTCATGGGCTCACTGTGGCTCGTCATCAAGAAGCCAGCAAGCTGGTGATGGCCTTAGCGGAGAAGGATGCTGAGATTGAGCAGCTGAAACAGATGCTCCAACAGGATAAATAGGCAATTAATGTTTCAAGCCCTTACTCCAAATAATAATTCTCCTTTTATCCACTTATCTCCAACACCCAGCTAACCATTGTCCTCTTGTCATACATTCATGATGAATCCCATCAGAATCCAGTTGTTGCCTCAAGAACTATTGCTATGTATTGCTGAACAGCTTGACGAAGAAACTGCTCGTTCCTTAGCCCTTGTCAACAGGAGCTTCCACCAGGTTGTACGCACGATCAATTTCCATTCAATTGAGGTTCCCATTCATTCTCACTGCAGTGAGACATTCAGTGTTGCCTTCTGTCATGACGGCCCTGTACACCACATCCATAGACTGTGTTTTTGGCAGTGCAATGAGAACCCATTCGACCTCCTTTCCTTGCCTCTGCCCCACAATAACATTCACACTCTCAGACTGGTCGACATTGATCACAATACACCACCAGCTTTGTACATGGCCTTCCCACATATAAAGCGGCTCGACTTAATTGCTGCACCTTCTGTAAACAATTCTGAAGCCAATTCAAAACCTTGCGCCAACTCAGAAGTGCTTGATGTAAGGCATTGTCTTTTCTCAGATTTGACACTCATAGAGAATAGGGCCTCTCAAACAAACTTCCAGTGGAACTAGAACATCTTATACTCAGTGGCCTTTTCTAAAAGACACATACATTGTCCCCACTCTTGCGACTGAGCTCCAACATATGCAACCCAAAGCACAGAAACTAAGATGATCAAACAAAACATTGTGTTACCTTGCAATGGAGAATACCAGAACCGCATTAAATACCCATTAGCCTGGCCCGAGTTTGGTGAATCTTCTCTGCAACAGATCTGGGGAGTAACATTGGGACACAAAGAAAGAGTTTTTGTTGAAATTGGCGGTCCGTTGAGGTATGCAAAAGAGGCAAAAGTGACCTCCTGACTATCACAGACAGGTTTATAAAGACCAATCAATGCCTTGGCACATGCCAAGACATGTTTCTGATCCTTGATTTATCCTCGTATTCTGACTAGGCCTGCCAAGAGTGCGATGTAGATCCGAGAATTGAGTTGACATATTATGGATGATGGGTGAACTCGAGTCGTGATTCTTACGTTACCTGCCGTCCTGGCAGGTTTCATATCTGCAAATGAGATATCCGCCTCATAAGTTTGCTGGAGTTGGAACAAGATTCACCTCATTATGAAAGTCATAACTTGAAAAAGTGCAAAAGCAGTAATTGAACTTGCACACTCCAAAAATGTTCGTCACCGGCACAATAAGCACACAACCACTAAGCTATGCAATACCTGGTATGACTGAGGGATCTCTAAATAACTCAAGCAGATCCTGACCACGTCTCAAATGCTTGAGCATTATCATTTTAAAACTGGATTTCCTCCTCCTCCTCCAAGGACTAATCAATTGTTCTAGGATGGTTAGAATATTCGAATCATCTGTTTCTTCCAGGACTATCTTAGCTATGGAACCGCTGTATGAGGATTATCAGCGTCTGTAAGGTGACTGAATATCTACTCACCCATGGTATGAATACTCTAGAGTCGCAATTTTCCACAGCAAAATGTTATGTGCAGAAGTTTGTCAACTCTGTAAGCCATAATCATTTGACATATTGGGTGAATTTCTCTATGCCTCCAATTCGAACCCTCCTTTGTCGAGAAGGTTATCTAGCCTATACATTCTCCCATTCTGAAACTGATGATGTGCATCCGAACCCAATCAATCCCATCTGTTTCAGCCATCCGTTTTGACTCTGGAGTCTATATGCACCATGTACCTCACTACTCGCCTTCAGTTGCTCTCAGTTCACTCCTTCAAATAGAAATCTTTACCACACCATTGAGTCTAATTTCAAATAGTTAAATGCTCTGAACCTTTTAAAAAAACTTATCTGGGTCCTATCAAAATTCAGACAGATCACACCAACTTACTAGCTTGGGAGCAACTAGGCTATTTGGCTCTGCATTGCATACTGATCGTGATATATTCTGAATGCCAAGTTACATACTCATACTTTAAATACTTCAGCAGATCGAAATGGCTATTGGTAAGAATACTGAAAGTCAGATACCAATTCCTGCACCATATCAACTCTGAGTCACTGTGGGCCGGAGTCATTTCGAACTGAAGTATCAGGATGAATGGATGTCATGGAACAGTAATCATGGTTAAAGTAACTCCCAATTTGCTTTCCAAAAATATGATTCTGTGTTCCAAGTCCATTGATCTCGACTGAGATCACCTATCATGTGGGAACAAAAAGACTGTTGAAATAAAATCAGAGGCAACTATTAGCAAAGAGAGACATGTGTACATGTACCTGTAAATCAGAAAGCGTGAGGCAAAATGAAGACTTGCCTAATGGGGCAGGTGCAGATCCGAAGTTCTCCAAGAGGTCCCCATTTCGTGAAGAGCCTGTCAGTGGTCACAGGTCTAGTGAGGTCCAGGGTATACATACAAAAGGAGACCATTGGCGGATATCAGATGCACTTGATAATCAACTTGCAGCAAGAGATGTTCTGATGTAGTACGTTCTGATTTGGTTTGGATGGCAGATGCAGTGATTTAACCCCGACATGCGGCCGAGCTCGGTATCACCTGTGACCATTCATGGCTGACTTCTCCCATCAGTCTTACGCACCCAGTAACCTGAAACACACAAGAAACACTTTAGTTCGGATGGAGTCCTACTTCCAACCCTCCTGTTCTTGTATGTGATGGTCCAAATGTGATGGTTGGGCGGCTTTACCACGGTTATAGGGTACTGTTTAGGCTGCTTAGTTCTCCTACCAAATAGAGGATGTTGGTGCTACGAATGGTCTGCTGGAAAAGATTATTTCCGATCAGCTCGCTAAGTTGAAACACCCTTAGTGACAGGCTCGGCATAGACCTGAGTATTTCCTTGGAGAGTATGTATATGAGTACTGTAATGTTATTGTACCCTCAGGCTACAGAAATGCTCAATTTTGTTCGTATCACAATTGTAGGGCTCCATGTAAAAGTATTGGCCGAGTTAATAACTAGTTATTAACTCAAGGGGTCTTGCAGCCCTTTTTAACAGCTGTTATTAACAGTTATTAACAGGGCATGGGAAATTTGATTTTGCTACTCCAATTTGCTTCCAAGAGGCTCTGGTATACTTTATTGTATCTTATCTGTATGTATTGGCCTTAATATATACACCCAATATAAGCTAAAAATTGAGTAAAACTAACCAAGTCGAAGTTTGATATTGTGTGACATCAGTGTGACCACTCTCAGCCGCTGCCAACTTGCAACCAACAAGACACCAACTCAAATATCAATAATTCAATTTCTCTAAGATATCTGCAGTTACACTCCCAATACCAGAAATATGCAGCCAGCAACCACAAAACAATGTACACCCACTACACTTTCTAACACTTTCTAACAGGCCTCCTGGACTCCTCAAGTGAACATCTGTTAATAACTGAGTTAATAACAGGTTAGAAAGTTGCTGTTAGAAAGTATGGACTTTTACATGGAGCCCTACACAATTGCTCTTGCCTTCATCGCTACTGTCACTCTTGCTGATGGCTTTACCAAGACCTGTTCCTAGACTGGCTGCGGTCCGGTCCGGGTCAGGTCCAACCTATTTTTCCCAGACCCCGAACCAGACCTTGAGGGTCGGTCCACCCATCTGCCAGACCTGGGTGCACCGGGTTTGCAACCAAAATTGATGAAATACGGCTTATCAGGTACTGAAAAGATTCAAAATTTGAAACAGCTTATCCTGGGCTTTTTCTGAATCTTTTGGCAACTTAGCTATGCAGCAGTACACTGAATACATCATACCACATACATTGTCACCAATGTCACAAGATTTGACAGCTGAACCAGTAACGTCTTTTGAGTTCAAAACAACTGAGTGATGCAAATACCACTCAAAGTAGCTCACACAACATAATTTAGTTGTATTTGAGTGACTCAATGACAGAAAGAGCCAAGTAGAAGACTTCAAGCATGCATGGGACAGAAAGAATGATTTGTAATCACAGCATCACCACGTCATTGGCAGCACCGTGATGGAGAATATCATGCCATGTAAGTTGAATGGTATTGTTTTATATCTCCCATTAATCTTTTTCTGAATTCATTGACCACTAGGAATAGTAGTAGTATACTATTAACTCAGAGGCGGACCCAGTGCACCTGAGGTCCGGACCTCAGGTTCAGGTCCTCTCGCATCCCGGACCTGAACCTCACCAACAGGTCTGGGTCCGGGTCTGACACAGCCACAGGACCTGGACCTCAGGTTCGGGTCAGGTTCAGACCTGGGTTCAGTAGGTCCTGGACTGGACCGCGGCCAGTCTACCTGTTCCAATCTTGGACTCAATGGCACCTACTTGACTGCGACCTGTGAGAGCAGGACGGGCGCAGTGAATGCATCAATTGACCTGAATACCTGTCTCAGTGCTGATCCGAACAGGGGGCTTACTTGTCCTGTCATCAAGTATGTTTATTTATCAATATTTTCCCCTGTTGATCCACTGCATTTAGTGGAAACTATTCCCAGACTTGCAATTTCCAAGACATTAGTCCTGAATTCGTGTTGCTTGAGTGCTTTTGTCCTCAACCTGAACCCGGTATACAGGGTGTCAACATAAGTGTGTTTCACTAAGAACCATCTCGCCACTGGCAGACTGCTAAACTGATATAACCTACAGCTGCTTGTATTTCCAACATCGATGGTGTCTGGTTTGCGATTAGGCTGTCTGTGGTGATTTCAGTTGTCAATGACTGGGACTCAAGTTCAAGTTTGAGTTTGAACGCAGGAAAGTATACAATCAGGATTGGAGGAAGACACGTACCATTTATTCGCTGTATTGGAAAAAAAAAGGATATGATGATGAACGACCTCTATTGGCCATCTTCGGAATCGATACAATGACATCCCAGTCAGAACAAGAGCTACTAACATCAACTCTGCATAGATCTTATATGTTCGGGATGTGCATTTGCATGTGTTGACTTCTGTTACCTGTACAGACACACTCTGATGAACAAGCAAGTCAAAATGACTCAGCAGCCATTAGTGAATGTGTATTGTATAAAGTGCCTAACCAGCGCCATGATAAGTATACTGGTATGATTCCTGCCAGTGATCAAGTTGATAACCATTTCTCATCAATTTTTTTGAGGATGGCACTCTCGTGGTCTGTCGTTGGTATAACTTGCCGCTCCAGCCATGTCAGTAGTAGTGGAGAGCAAAAGTGTTCGTCAGTGAGCATCGAACCTAAAATGTGGTGGCGACTCCATTAATGTAGCATACCATCTGATCAATATGTCTACAAAAATTATATGTGAGTAGAGCATCTTGTGTAATACCAAGTTAACATCTCACGCAGTATCTTGCGTTTGCAACTGAGCCCTCGTCAAACCTGAATACTGTATTCATTCTGTCTCATCCCGGAGACATCTCCTCATGATGAGATTGGAATGACGAGCGTTTCGGCTGTCTTGGTCTCTACTAGACCATTCCCGCAGAGGTGGGATAAGGGACATCCAGATGTTCCCTCATGGTCACGAGCTGAGCAGGCAGATTTCTGGATCTACCGCTTTCGAAAGAGTCCGTGATTACGATCACTGTGAAGATATGTAAGGTTGACATTCAACAAATGTCAGGTTGAACATCACCGGGAGACCTATCCTAGGTTGGTTGGTTGGTTGAGTTGCGTCAACCTATGTTGTAGGTTGACTAACACTGGTTGATTTCGACCTATAATCGGGTGTTTGACAAGGTATCTGTTATTACTTCTGAGCATAGGTTGAATCATGAGATGTAGGTTGACTTGGATCGACCTACAGGTTGCACACCATAGGTTGAAACAACTTAGCATACACAAGCTCACAAACCAGATGCATCGTGACACATCCGGATCCTGTGATCACAGTCGTTTATTCTGTTTCACATCCATCTACCGTGTCTAGTGATAGCGAAGACACTCAATACTCAGAGGTGGATCAAGACCAGTGGGGTATTTGGTTTGAGGAATGGTAAGTCTGGTGTATTCTCATCATGCCGCCATAGCTGACTACTTCTAGTAAGCCCAATGACACGCATCCATTCAATGCACGCAAAGCGTGTGATGCATGCCTCCAGCTTTGCAATGAACGCTACCAGGATCATGTAGATGAATTTGCTGGCTATGAGCACTGGGTTGGCTTCCCTTGCTCCCGTGCATACATGGCTACCCCTTGGCCCAGTTTCCTCTCTGTCAATCCCCATCCTTTCATCTTTCCTCCCAAGAGTGAGATGGATCAGAAACTTCACCAATTTCTCTTGTTTCTCCTTCGTGACACAACCCGTGTCTTTGGCAATACGGAGGCCAACAACACCATCCATGACAAGTTTGCCAATTTGCTATGCTTCCTAATGGGACACAGCTATACTGTCCTTGAATGCACTGGCAAGGACCAATTTGCGAAGATGAAGATGGCGCTTAGTCACATGCGATTCATTTTAGACATCATGGACTCGCTGGCATGTACTGAAGACACATTGTGGACTGACATGAATGGAGATATGGCTCCTTGTGGACACTGTCTCCGAGTCTAGGGTGCCAGTGGTGCATGCAGGTACAGAAGTATATTATAAGGTGATCACTCTTATTCTATTTAGCTATACATACACACGTACACTCAGACAATAGTGTATATATATATATATCTGCTATCTATTCATTATCACTGTGTTCTAAATTATCATACACAAGTGCACGAGTTAAGTTACCACTGCGGTCAATGATTGCCCATCCACCATGATCAGGGACCTGTCCAACTAGACTCTGGATACTGGTTATATCAATAACATGTACCCTACCATGATCTTTGTAGTAGTGAATGTCCAATTCATGCACAGCCTCTGTATCGATTAGGCTGCAGGATCTGATTGTGGCCAGTATGATTGTGGTTGGATGGTTGAGATGCAGTGATGCTACAGGCTTGGGGAACTGGATAAGATAGATGTTCAGGAGCTGGCCATAGAAGGTCTCCAGATGAAACTTGGGTGCAGCCCTTCGCTTTCGTGCATTTAAGTCCACATACATTTCATACTGACAAGTTTTTTAAATTTTAGTTCCAATGGCAGTCTATTCAAAAATAGAAATTACTCACTCGCACAAAGCTGGCGTCTCGACTATCCTCGCGTGCATTACCAACCTCTACCGCTCTGATTATATCACCTGCATTGGAGTCTGTCCGCTGGACTCTTCCCCACTGCTCAATTAATGCATCTTTGACCGTGTTGCGAGTACGTGACACATTGACATCAAACCGAGTACTCAAAGTGCCAATGATGGCCTTCATTGCAGAGCCACCTGGACGCTCACATACTCTGGGACCTAATAGCTGGCATGTCTTGTCTGCTCATATGATAAGTTACTGTATCCGAGTCCTTCAATAAGAATATTTACGCACATTCATCATTATCTGCAAAGCTGATTGCTTCTCTGGTCGGAGGTGGTGGTTTCAATGAGAGTTCAGCTCTCATGTCATACACAGTTTCAATTTGGGTTAGCTGTGCCACCTCCAACACGTGTCGATCAAGAGAGGCAAAAGGATGACGTCGGCTCTTGATTGCTGGCTGTAGAATGCCACAGTACCTCTCCATTGGAAATGCCCATGAACACCAGACAGGTCCTGTAGTGAGGATGCTCGGAGCAATGTGAACAAGTCCATGCAGAGTAAGAGGACAGATGGCAACATGCTCAGGATTGTGTTGATAGTAGTGTCTAAAACCCAGGTCAATCGGGTGGCTAAAAAAAGGGAGAAGTTCAAAAAAACACATACTTTTCATACTGTGTAACCCAATCGATAAACCCAACATGTAGTACCTCAATCTCCTCTTGTGTGATCTCAAATTGAAGGCAGATGTTGAGCAGCCGTACAAGGCTAATAAAATGTTTGTAATACCGTTCATGTTGGAAGCACCGCCGCAAGAGAACGGGACCCAGGAAGAGTGTCCAAAATGAATACATCTCTGCGGAAATATTACCTCCACCATCAGTGGCCAGATTGGGTACACGCGGCCCATAAGCAGATGGTATGGTAGAACCAGCAGCTGCTGATCCTGAACGAACCAAATGCCAGATGGCATCAGCAAGCCGATAGCAACCTGAACCTTCATTGAGTCCTTTGAAATCGGTGGTCCATAAAAGGATAAGATTTTTCACAACGTTTTCCCATATTAGATGCATGAAGTCATAGGGGAAAGACAGAGGAAAAGTCAGTGAATCAAGATGATACAAGATGGACACGCCTTTAACACCATACTTTGTTGCCAGGCGATCCGCCGCTGCATCTGTAGCAGCTGATTCTACTTCCTCACCCTGAGCACGAATGGACTGGTGAGTTCGCAGTGGCAAATTTGCAGGATCGTAAACCTTGACTGCATCTGGTGTTGATCAAACCGAAGGGTGTCGTGAACAATCAAGGGGAACATAGTATGTGGTCCCACTGCCTTGTGGAACACGTACTCCAACTATCTCACACATGCGACACGGTGCATAACCATTGTGTCCCTTCATCTGCATTACCATAGACATCGCCAGTATGTCACCAAAAACCAGAATGAGGAATGCATATAATGCAAACTTCTGTCGAGAATGAATGTCAAACACCTCAACCCCTTTGGCAAGAAGTAGCAGCTCCTGTACTAATGGCCATAAAAACGAGTCAATATCCTTTGGTTTTTTTGGGCCCAGAATGACACCAACAGACAGAATGAATTCCAGATGAAAGCGGACCTCAGGAGGGAGGTTGTAAAGGAAAACGATGATTGGCCAAGCTGTCATCTTGCGGCATTTGAATGGACAGTAACCGTCTGTGGATAGCCCCAGTGCAATGTCACGATGATCAGCAAAGTAATGACGCTTATATACTTTGTCTGCAATGTGAATATTCCGTTTGAGCAGACAATGATAAAGGTCACCATCAAAAACATCAGTGACCATGTTAGGACTGTGTTGATGCTCTGAGCGGTACCGCAGGAGTGTGGCCATTCTCTCATTGGCAACAAATGCCTTCAGCCGAGGCACCAAAGGGAGGTAAGTAAATTTTTTTCTGGGCTTTCTGTCTGCTCAAAAATGTTTCTCTTTACAGTAGGGACACGCCTGCAGATGCATGTGAGGACCCACATAGCAGACACATGAATTCACACAGCAGTCATATATCTAAGGCTTGAATCCTGATAGAAAGGAGATGCGTGTTCTGATATTGTCAAGAGAAGGTAGTGGGGGATTGACCGGGAATGCCTGAGGTGTCAAGCGGAATGCACAGTCGGTTGTTTGAGTTTGGACTTTGTATGCGAAGGCCTTACAAATGGCAAGGTCATATTCTGTGATTTTATGGGCTAAAAAAACAGTACGTATCGTCAGAATGACCCTGTGTGGTACCAAACTAAAGCCATACCAAGATCAGCAAACTCAGATTTGTACTCTGCCCCCAACTGTTCCCAGGCAGACAGTCCACCCTCAATGTCTTGTGTCAAGTGCTCCCAATCCACGTCATCATACTCATCATCCAATTCATCATCCACAACACCCTCCTCTTCATCTTCCTCTGACCTAGAATCATCAGGAGCATCCCACAAAGTTCGCATGTGATCATGGTGAAGATGGCCATATAACAGGTCCAGATTAATGTCATCATTGTCCTCTGGTACAGCATCCTGACCACCTGTATCAGGAGAATAGGCTGTATGTGTGGTGTCATCACCGGCACCAGGCCGTTCAAGTTCATTATTATCGTCTGTATCTTTACCAGAATATGACATTTGTGTGTCTTCGGGCTCACCACAAACAGTTCCTGGCCCCAAAACAGCTGACCACTGGCCATGTGTATCGACAGAGCTCTGGTCTGAATCCGGATCATCAAGAACAGTAGATGTGATGGGGCGGATTTGTGGTGCTGTCGGGCTTGATTGGAGGGGATACGGAGCTGTCTGGCATGCACGCCGATGCTGGTGCTCGACTTTCCGTGAGACCAGACAGTTACAACAGACACAGAGGACCTTATTAGCCATTGCAAAAAATAGGAGAGGTGTGACTTGTAATTTATTTCGCAAAGAGGCACATAACCACAAAACACGTCTTGTTGATATCCATACCTCCTGTGCAGCAATCTCGTCTATTTGCTCCAAGCTTACCACAATGAGCCCACCACAACTCCAAGACAGCAATGGTGCTAAAGGGCACACCAAGAAGATATCCAAGTCGCCCAATCTAGGCAAAAATTCGTCATCAGGAACGCCAGCCATGCAGACAGCGAATAAACCCAAACCTAGACAAACAGGAGCCGGTAGACATGCAGCCAAGCCAACTGCCAATAAAGAGAACGTTGATGATACGGTGGCTGCACTACAAGGTCAGGTTCCCTAGCATATGGTTCAATCGCTAATATACTCACTAGCACGCATCGCGGAGCTCGAGAAACAAACACAGGTCTCTGAGGCCACTAGAAAAACATCTGAGCCCCAGCGCTCACCTAGTTCAGGCTCAGAGTCTGACGAAGAAGATAGTGGTAAGTTGAGGCTTGATTCAAGAAACACTATACCTTGCCGTGTTTTGCTTTACAGATGCCTCCAACAGGCAGTGTGATATTCATGATAGCCCTAGAAGACAGATATCTGTAATGGATGAGCTCGATGATCAAAGTAAGTTGAGCTGACATCAACATCAGCCAAGTACTTCCCTCTCTTGTAGAATCTGACAATGATGATGATGGTGCGGACTCGGATGCTGTCCATGATGGTCACAATCACAAACGAAGTGCCTGTTCGTCCAATAAGCCACGTCAGTCATCCAGAAAATCAGTGAGTGATGTAGTCAAGGTGCGCAAGCCAAACGGGAGCGGGTATGCTATTGCTGTCGAAATGGGTTTGGCTGGCTCAAGGAGGAAACATCAGACTTACAATGCTATAGTGGTATGTTTGATTCTGATTCAAGCCTCTAAACATACCGGGTTTAGAGAGATTTACACGACCTCTCAATGAATGCATGTTTGCCATGGGAACGGGAATGGGGTGAGATATCGGCTGAAAACAAAGCAAAGTACTATGCTGTGGCAAGTGACTAGCAGTGTTATTTGAAGAACTTGCTTACCATAGTTTTTAGGCATGAGAGAGGCACCCGATTCTGGGGCGCTATGAGAATGACTGGGCCACAGAGGCCATCACTCGTCAGTACTTCTCCAATAAATGAAAGACGGCTCGCAAGCATGGAACATTGCCTGTGCCTGAGAAATATGAATACCTGAAGGACAACGCAGCCAAAAGAGACCCAAGTGCTTCCCGCAAAAAAAAGTCGACAGAAATGCTTGAGGAACGCAGAAGGGTGAAGAAATCACACCTCTCCAAGAGAAAACAAGCAATGGACAAGGATGGAGAGGGAGGTGATGAGTTTGTGCAGGGGTCATCAAGAGATGGGGCGAGGGACGAGAAAGATGAAGAGAATCAACAATAGTATTCACCCCTTATTTTAGCTGTATTCAACCTATACTTCATTTGTTTACAACCAGAATACAAATGTTATTCACCCAAACATTCGTTGCTCCGAATTCAACCAATAACCCCAGAGACAACCTATCAGCGAGCGATTATCACCGCATTGGGCCGGATTTCTGGCGTAGGTTGAAAGTGGCCTTTTTTGGTGGGATATCAACCTATGAAAATTGAGGTTGGATACCAACCTACCAGGTTGAACATCACCCTAAAGCCAGTTGCAATCTAACCTACGACAGGTTGAAGTGCAGGTTGAATTGCAACCTTCCAGATTTTCTCAGAGGATTCTGCTTTTCAAGGGGATCAATATTCAATGTTGTGATTGGTACACAACCAGCATTCAACCTCGAACTCTGTCGTTGGTGACTCCAGAAATAACCTTCTCTCTTGCTCTACTGATTCTTGTTAAATCAAACGGTATAATATCCGAATACCAAACAACTATGGTAACCAAGACTTACTCTTGATGGAACACCACAGGATTCCATCCAGTGATGTTACATGTGATCTGACCCGTATGCGGTGACAGATTGTTTCTCCAAGCTTATAGGAAAACAGTGAAGACAATATATGGAGACTCAGACCCGAAACCGGTGGGCCGACGAATAACGGGTGTACTTAAATGCCGTTGTATGATCACTGATGATCATATGCAGTCATTGTTAGAACGAATGTATTGGAGATGAAGCGTGACCTTTGGCAGAGGATACAATCAGGATTGGAAGAAGATATTACCACTTATTTGATATACTGGGAAAAAGTATCTGAAGGTAAACGACCTTTATAGGGCATCTCCGGAATCGATCCGATGAAGTCCCAGTCAGAACAGGAGCTACTGTCATCACCTCTGCAATGTCTGCATAGAACTCGAATGAGTGTTTGACTTTATTATGGAAGTCAAAAACAGATGACTTAGTCTTTTTCTTGGATGAAGAAAGGTCCAGATAATGATTGGAGGAGAGATGAAATCCCTTTTTGATAATTAGAAAAAACACACAGCCGGGACTCGAACGCAATATCTCCTGAGCAAAAAAGCCTTATCAAAACAATGCCATGTTTAGCAACTGAACTAAACACCATTAGATATTTAGCGAGTCAGATGGTAAGTAACAGCATAGACATACTATGGGGCTTGGGTATTTTGCAGAACATCGTGCAGATACGTGCAGATCGTGCAGATCAAGTGCAGATACATTACGTAAATCCTGCAGATCCCCTACCAATACCGAAAACAAAAGTTGCAGATCAACTGCAGATCATATAGTTAAGTGCTGAGATGATGGGCAATGCAACTTCCCTGTACACCCACACCCATTTTGGTGTTCTAGAATGTCATTGTATCCTACACCATGCATGATTCTGAGTCTTGTACATTCTTGGTATAGTCATATATTATTCTCAAATTTTAAGTAGAAAGTCATGTTATTGCAACCAAATTCAGTTCGATGCATTCCAAACATGCAATATTCATTGCTCTCAAAACACTTCATCAGTCTCTCAACCCAAAAACTCGCCGGATGCTGCCAGCGTCTTCATCTGATAATGATACTCCCACACAGAGTCTTGTGATGTTGATAAGGAGGCTGCATTGGAGAAGCAGACACTTAAATGTTCCTCAAATGCTGGAAGTGCAGGGAATTATCAATGGGGCCTGGATGCTGGACCTCACCAGAATGATTGGAGCCCATACGAAACTCTTACACTGCTCTTGTTCTCAATACATCCAAGTTTGCATCGAATCTGGAGAATTCACGTCAGATATTGATCAGACATGTCAAGAAATTGTCAAGAAATGGATAGATGCGCAGTACAGCTGCGAGATGCGGAGCACTTGCAATGTAACCTTGTATGCATTTCCCGATCAGCATGGACCAAGTGTGGGCGTGCAGTACACATATGACTTCTTCATCAGGGAAGACGTCTTCCAGTGTATAATTTCTCGGTCCTCGTGGTTGAGGTACCGTCTCATTAGACGAACTGCTGTATTGGCGTGCAGGTGCACGCCATTTCTTTGGTCTTCTCTGCACTTGTAGGTTGGCCAGTTTCACATTAGAGGGCCTATATCTTTGTGCAGCTTTGAGCTGTTCCCTTGTGGTTTCTTGCTGTTCAGCTAGCACAAGTTGTAGATAAGTCGGCCTAGTCCTTTTTGAGGAATCAGAGGCCGGATTAGGCTTAAAGGTTTCTTTTCGTGGAACTATTTTCATAGGTTCCTGTTCGATTTTCCTTTGTAGCCTGTTCTCTAAATGTGTATCGGCACCTTCATCAATTGTCATGTTCCATGCATCCATCCAGGTCTGAGTAGGAGCTGATGATGGATCGCCAATAAAAGCGACTTGCTCTGTTTCCCGAGGTATATAGTGTTCCTTCAGTTTTGAAGCTTTGCTTTGTCGGTAATCTGCATTGAATTTAGTCAAGGTGGCGAGTCTCCTCAGCCTGTTCTTGTCTTTATCTCAGTTGCAGTTTTCACAATATCCATTGATCTTGTGATTCCAAGTCACATTGGCGACCCAGTTATTAATCGTCCCCAGAGTCTGATAGTCATAGACTTTATCCAATGGTATAATCATTGGGTTGTCGTGTCGGCTATTATTCCAAGGAAGAGTTTTCCAGTCTATCTTGTCGGCGTGGAAGGCACCTGTGATATTACTCTTAAATTCGTTATCGGGTAACCGATCATTGAATGAGAATACTGGATATCCATTCCTGAATATGATTTTGTGGGGCGATTGCCTAACCGTCCTGACTTCTCGTAGTTTCTTGCAATGATAAAGAATCATTTTGAGTGCTATGTCCATCAATTTGGGCGAGCAGCCTATGCAATAACTTTTGTTGCTCTGGCTGTGCATTTGATTGATGGTAAGAAGTTCTTTCCATTTTGCTTCTAGGGCCTGTACCGAGTAATTTCCCCATTTCATTAAATGCCATCCGTGAGGTGCTAAAGTGACCTCCATATGATCTTTGAGTTCGGCTGAACATAAATGATGATAGCCGAGATCATTCCATCAGCAAATAAAACCTTGTCAAAGACAATCATGATTGACGACCATATCGTCTCTGATATGAAGCATCTTTTTCAGCTGTTGAATAGCAGGTATTTTTAACATATCTTGCTGAAATTGATCCTCAATACGTGTCAAAACGTTTTGTATTTCCTTGTCCAGGAAATCTGTAACGAACTTGATCAACTGGGGATCTTTGACTGTTGTAAGAAGCTGTGATATCATGTTGATATCGGGCACTGGTGCCTGACACAACTGTCTGATGATGTCGTCATTGTACTGACTATAATAGTCGTACATTGTCTTCTTTTCAGGTCCAATCACTCTTTGACTCATATCAAAGAGATCCTTCGGAGTGAAATTAGTGTTTGTAGACCCGTACTTCTTCCCCCTTTCGAGCTCTGCTGCTAGTGGGTATTCTAATGATTGCACCCACGTTCGAGCTCTTGAATTTTCAGGAGTGATTTCTCCAGTACGCTTAAACATTTCATCTCTGTCTGAAGACATTCTTCTAGGACGGGGAATTTCATGAAATTGAGAGTGTTCACTATTATGGTTGCTATCATAACTGGTATGATCATTATGACACCTATATTTAGTAGGCGAAGGCAAATTGTCCTCCCCTGATTTAGGAGAAAGTTTAGCCTTTGTGACCATAGGAACGGGATTAATTTCATCAGAAGACTCCAGAGCGAAAATAGCAGCGAAAGGATTTTTCTGAGGTGGATTCCTCGGTGAAGGGTACACAACATCTGGTATAGTGTTGTTAAGGATTTCTTTATCCTTGGGAAGTTTTGGAGTCGGTTGTATAAGACCATGAATGTTGCCAGTATGGCAGACATAAGTGTCCACAACAACTCCTTTACCCTTGTTCTTTGAGGAAATAAGTTCTGGTCCCTTGCGAAAGGGATTTGACCTGTTTGGGTCGACGGGTGATGGGGGCGCAGTGGGAATGTCTCGAGAGGTATCTCGAAAGGACTGTTGAGATTCTTCAAACAGACACATTGCTCTTGCGACGGCTTCTTCCATACTTATGGGATGTACATTTCTAAATGCACTTCTCCTAACTGAAGGACCAGCTGTTGCTGGTCTGGTCATGGAAGGTGATGGTAAAGGTGATTCGTTTTCTAATTTAATAGATGTTGAATCAATCTCAACCACTGTTGGAGAGAAAGTAACGGAAGATGAAGTTTCTTCCTTTTTGACAAGGAATTTAACTTCTTCTTCTTCCTTTATTTTGAGCTTTATAGGTGAACCAAGTGGAGCAGTGAAAACACGAGGTGGTGGAACCAGTAAAGGTTTTCTTTCCTTCGTTATTATTTCAGGATCAGGGTTAGCAATCCTTAATACTCCATCAGGAGAGTGCTCAGCAATGAGTTGCTGCACTTCTTCTCGATCAGCATCGGAAGAATCATCAGTATAAATATCTGATGGTATTCGATAATGAGATGTGGAGGTGGAGTTGGTCCAACAAGACCATCCATTGCTCTCTCGTCTTTGCCTGCTGATTCATCATTTTCAGCCATAAAGGCTGTGTATGATCTTTCATTGGCATTAAACGCAGAAAGATTAGCAGCAGTTAAAGCTACATCTCCCATGGCATCTATTAAGATGCCATCTGCATCATCTATTTCTGCCTGTGCAGCCATAGCGGCACGCTTCGCCTTCTTATGCTCCTTTCTCCTCTTGGCAGCTGCCTTCTTTTTCTCCTTCTTTTTCTGATCATCAGTTTTAGCCCCCGCAGCAGCTGGAGCTGTTTGCGTATTAGGCTGTGTACACGCCTGCTGATTAGAAGGCCCGGGTCTAGACTGATTTTGACCTTGATTCTGGGGTTTCGGCGTATAACGCTGTAATCCAGTAATTCTGGCCGGCATAGCTTTTTGGCTTTATCACTTAGATGCTGTTCAGTAAGAAGTTTGATGGCAACATCCACTGAAGTGAATGTTCCCGCCATTCAGGCAGCGTCGAGCATATGTTTCCATTTAGGGGAAAGTGCAGAGGTCAATATAATGATCCTTTGCGATTCCTCTATTTTTTGACCAGCTTCATGTACGCGCTTGATCATACCTGCTTTTATTGCAAGTTGTTGTGGGAAATCTTTCCCATCTTGTTTACTATCAAGAATTTTATAGTTCGCCATTTTGTTATATAACATATTGAGAGCTATTGCTGTTGGTGTACCGAATTGGGCCAGTAAGACTTTCCAAGTTAGGGCAGAGGTTTCTTTCATATATTTTTCGTGGATTTCTATATCCACGTATAATATAATTAGACTGTTTGCCTGCATGTCATCTTCGGTCCATTTCTTGATTTCATCATCATTGTTAGAAGCAGGTTTCTGCATTTGAATGCAGATTGTGTTGGTCGCATTATAGGCAGCTGGAACAGCTGCAATGATAGTGGGGGAAGGCTTTTTATATTCGTCATTGACGATGAGCCACATCCCTTGAACCATGAAGTAGGCCTTCAAGGTAGAGGCCCACCTGAAGTAGTTATCCAAACCCTTGAGGGTGGGGATTTGAGCAGTGATCTTGGTGGCAGAGGTGGAAGACATTTCGAATTTGATATTTGAAAGTTTAAAAGTTTCTGTGGGTGAGGTTAGAATCATGGTGACGGTGGTGGTTAATCCAGCATAGAGATCGGGTGATGGATCTCGTGTGTCACGATTCATATGGGTGAATAGAATGAGTGGTGAATCATGTGGTGATTATCCATCAGTACATTCGGTCCATCAGGATCTTCTAAGTCATCCCAACTGGAACGTACTAAAATACTTCAGTGGTCAAAGAATTCGTCTTTCCTTATTGCATGGGAGGTCTATTCCCTTGTTATTAGAACATTTCATTCGTCTCGATAGGAATATATGTGACAAATAGTCCTCCTGACTGTGGTGCTACTGCATCTTTCATGATCAATCCTTGTTTCAACTATGGTCATCCTTTAGGGTTTTATCCCAGGCGGACTTTTTCCATAAGTATCCACTCGGTAAAAGACCTCGTTGGTCAGGAGTATACGATTCCATAGACAAAAGGTTTCCAACCAATGGTTTGCACTCAATCAAACTCCTTCAGCACCAACGTGCCTTTCCTGACAGAGTTTAATTTCCAGTATAAAGCCCTGGAACCCGGCAAAGTGTGAACCAAATAGTCTGAAACACTTTGGAGTTAACCGAATATGTCCAGGTATTAAGGTTTCAACGGCATGTCAACAGTAATCAACTTTAAAGGGGACTTATGACCACTAAGGGGAATGTCCGTACTGACTACCTATGAACCAAAATGTCCATGTTACACTACTGACGTAAAGGGCAGACGGAGCACAGAGGGTCCATATGTCCAAACATAGAGAATGAAGTCCCTATGCTTCTTCCCGAGCTGGCGGCTGCATACGACTGCAGGGCCTGGCCTAGGGTATAAGAAAGGTATGCCCTACGTAGTGTACATTGGGATGGTTATATTATTAAGGTAGGCTGTCGGTTCAATGTTAGTGGAAGCTACTACTATCCAAGTGTTGTAAGACCAATTGATCACCAAATGACTGTACCAGTTCAAGCTATTCGGGGCCCATAACCTGAAGAAAGTAACCACAGCCCACCGTTAGGCAGACTGCTTATACTTGCAGCATGGTCGTTGTATGAATAGTGTTACGCACTGGTAGGGCTGGTAAGCATAGGGTAAACGTCTTACTTACTTGGATTAAAGGCTTGAGGCATGCTTGTTAGGCTAGCATTAGAGCGAGGCTTAAAGCAAAGTAACTAAGTACTCAAATTATCCCTAGTACTAATACACAGCTTATATACCAACTACGATGGTCCATGCGTATATAATTCAGCACACAGGGCTACCTCTTATCTACTATATCAGTCAGCATTGACTGCGGACAGTAAGCAGATTCCCAGAGGGACATATGCTATTGGACGGAATAACTTAGGAGTATATGTAATCCTCCATATCTTTCCTATTGGTTGATAGCGTGTATTCCGGTATAATGTCGGTGATCTTTGTCAGACATGTGAGTGACACGGTGTCGTGACTGCGACACTTCCAACAGATACCTCTTCCCAAAATACACAGAAATGAGTTTTATGGACCTGCTCCTAGGTACCGAGCTCTTTGGGTATGCTTTATCTTGATGACCAACATTCTTTCATGTCGTTGATTTCCAGGACATGGCTAGCATCCGGTCTCTTCACGCTTGAGCTCTACTGGGTCACTCAATATTACCAGCGGCACTCTTCCAAAGACCCGTTCTATCTTAAGAGTATTATTGCAGCTGCTACCGTAATCGATTTCGCTGGTCTCCTCGCCAAGTACGCCAAAGCATATATGGTATGCTCAAATCAACCCTGTCTGTCCAAATTGATGTAATCTTGACAGTATACCGTGACACACTGGGGTGAGTGAGTGAGTTTCCGACTTGTTTCAGGTTTAAAGCGGATATCCAGGTGATGAACAGTATCTTCAGCGCCAAGTACGTATGCTCTGCCTCCATTAATGTTTCCCATGTTTCAATAGTATTGGCCTGTCCCCGTATGCGCAATCTGTGAAGCATTCGTGGCTGCCACTGCACAGGGATTCTTAACAACTCGGTACCTCAGTCTGTGAGTATCTCATCATTATCGATACTCACATGATTCATGCTCTTATCCTAGCACAGGGAACCGGCTCATCGCATCCGTATTCTTCTGCCTTATTCCCATCGATGTATGCCTCCGAGTTCTCTCTTGGAGTGATTCTGATTTTGATCAGTTCGGCGGCAGTATCGTACTCTCTGCTATGGTTATCAAATGGAGTGCATATGAGGACCGTTCTCATCTAAGCATACCCAAGAACATATGGCTTATCTCAGATGCTGCCGTCAGCGAGTCCATTCTCCTTGTTACACGTTCTTCCGCTTAATGATTCATAGGCGCTGGTATCGCATTGTCTCTCATTTTAGTACTGTATAAAAAACGTTCACCGTCAAAACATATGGAAACGTACGTTCGATTTCTATCACTGAGACTTGCTCAGAGATGTTTTTACTAGCGTGGTATCGCGGTTAATAATCCTTACCTTAGAGGTATCCTCTTCAAGCTTGCCCGATTGACTATAATTATTTCTCAGTCAGGAAGCATTCCAGCCATCTTCGCAATTGTGACACTCCTTAGTTATATACTCGCTCCCTCAACTAACAGTTCGTTAACAACTATCCCACCTACCTCGCTTACATGTTGCTCCCTAGTGCCTGACGTTTCCTTCTTCCAACTGAGCCACCTCTACATCCTCACTATGGTCTACACTCTGAATATCCGGGAGAGTTTGAGGAAAACATCACCCACCGGAGAAGCGTACGACATGCTCGGGATGAGTTAGTTCCTCTTCACCTCCTTTTCGAGCCGTACTGACGAGTCTGGCTTTTAGAACCCATGAGGTAAACACGGTTTCGGAATTACTCGACCAACTTACATCACTCAGTGCTTCTGTCGTTCATCGAGACACAGAAGGTGTCCAGGTGAGACATCCCCTGCTTTATGTCTGCATCACCCATTTTATGAGTCACAGAACAATGCTGAACATAGGAAAGCGGGGGATTCATTTCCCGAATCTATTAGCCAACCATCTCAAAGCACTAGCAGCTGGAACGGCTCTGTTGTGTAGAGTTTATGTAGTCCGTGGACAGATTCGTAGTTCAGATATCGATACACAAATGCCACTAATTCAAGCTTTGCGATAGTATAAAAGTAAGAAACAAAAGAACATCGACAGTAATGTCCAGACCAAATCAAGGTGTTCCCCTTGCTCTATTTTTTCACCAGAAAATCGTTACTGAGGCCCGTGAGCAGCCATAGAGGAATGAGAGACGTTGGAGTAGGTAACCATATGGTGAATTCCGCACCATCTACTCCGACTCAGAAAGTTCACATGTGTATGGTGAGAATAAGTTTCGAGTCCTTACGCTTACTAGTGTGAAATATGCACCTTGCCCTCATCATCCTTTCCACACCTTCGACATTTGCAATTCAGCTTCATGTGAGAAATCAAAACTCCACTGCTACGTACTCCCATCTGGGGTACTGTCGTTTTCCAGTGTTGATAGCCTTATCTCTCAACTTCTCAACTCTTCTGATACTCTTATGGCTTGCTAATCCTTCAACATATTTATTATGGTTCTAATATCGTCATCATGCTCAGAAGACTGGTTGTATATTTCGCTTCTGGTACGGAGCTTAAATTTGCATTAGATCTATTTATGGAACATCGGTGTCCGTGAAGATTATCGGAGTCCGACCCCTTACTAGCCCTTTAGTCACCATCTTGCCGGCTGTTATAAAAGAACGACTCTCAATTCGAATCAAAGCACAAATCACCCATGTCTGCAAACCCTCTTGCACTCATCGTCGGACTCACTGGCCGAACAGGTCAAGTCATCGCCAGAGAACTTCTCGCAAACGGCACATTTGTAAGTAACCACATTATATGTGTTCAATCCCATACTTAAGGAGTCAAAATATAGCGTGTTGCCAGTCTAGTTCGACCTGATTCGCGTAGTAAACCTCTAGTTGCAGAACTCGTAGCTGCCGGCGTCGAACTCAGAGAAGGTGATATTGCGAAAGACAGTGTTGAAACTTTGACAAGACTCTTGGATGGTGTCGATACCGTCATTTCGACTGTTCTGGCGTCAACGAGCCAGACTAACCTGATCTATGCTGCCAAAGCAGCTAATGTCAACCGTTTTGTGCCTAGTGAATTTGCATGGGAAGTTCCCCGGGGCGTTATTACGATGCTCGATGGCGTATGTTTCTCTTCAATTACCCTTCATGACGCTGACAAAGACGATGCAGAGACGAGACGATCGAGAACTCATCAAGAAACTCGGACTTGGATATACCTTCATTCAGATCGGATGGTGGACTCATGCTCTGGTTCCATATTCACACAAGTTGGAGCTCAGTCGCTTTGAGAAGTTACCCAGCACTTTTATCGCCGATGGAAATCAAAAAGTGGCTTGCACTGCGTTGAAAAACATTGAACGTTTGTCGCCAGAATAATTGCTGATCCCCGAACGCTTAATCAATTGGTTATGACTTGGGACGGGGAGTGGACGCAAAGAGAAGCTTGGGATTTGACTTCGAAGATGCTTGGTGAAGACTTTTCCGATTATCCAAAGGTAAAAACCTATTAGATCCATTGGAGGTACTGATTGATCGCAGCTCACACCTGATCAAGTCGAAGAACGTAAGAAAGAGGACATCATGTCTTTACTCTGGTTTAGCTTGTCGGACAGTCTTTATATCCGTGGTGATAACACTGTAGAGAAAGCTGTTGCGGCAGGTGCACTCGATGCGAGACAGCTGTATCCTGACTATGAGCCGACAAGTCTTGAGGAGGTTATTCGCGAGTTTTCGGCGAATCCTCTAAGACACGATGCTGTCCATCTTCAAAGATCTTAGAAGTACATTGTGTACTATCGTTCTCTCTACCATTGAATAGAGAGAGTCATAGTCAATAGAGACATGATATCCGATAACAGACGTTTCAGGAGGGGAATGCAAGGACTGCCTGTTATCATATAGATTCTTGACTCGAACTCGAAGGAAGATGGTGCTGATCCGATTGAGTGCTCGTAAGCTTCCCAGGCCGTAAAACATAGTCGTAAAAGGAGTATTGTGTTGTAAGCTCCCTACTGTAATGGCTGTCAGGCTTCAACGGTATCTGCATCCTCCATTTCCGGATCCTCAGGCTCCGAGCCTTCTTTTTCATCGAGGACAGGGTTGTAGTCAATATTGAGGAAGATGCTGAGTACTTTGATAAGCTTATAGACCGATTTCAGAGACTAATAATCTATAGGTCATGATTCACGCACCCTTTTAGCCCTTGCTCGGGTGTCATAGCGAAAGGATTAGTGACACCAAATATCTTGGCCAAGTGTTTCGATAGTTCGTTCCCTTGGCGATCTCTTGTGCCCTACTTCATGCCATTTCTTTACAATCCATCCGATGATAGATGCTCGGTTCTGGAGTCCGACCAAGCGAAACAACAGCTGCTCGAAGATGTAATGCCTCGTGAAGTGATTGCAATTGTTGGAAATGGGATTGTATTCACCCCTGAAGATTCGTTTGTAATGTATGGATTCGCATCTACTTGGCGTATCTAGTGCAGTACTCAAACAAATCGACCGAAATGCAGCGTCGTACCGTGTTTCACATGAGTTTGTATCCACACGATCAACTTCAGCCATTGACCTCATAAAGGTACAAAAAACTAGGAGTGAAGTAGACACGTTTTGATCGATCGGACTGCCTGTTTCAGCGCCTATAAGGGCGCTTTCCTAGCGCTTGCGGAGTCCCACCTTGATCGACTAAAACTCGGCTTGGTACCGTTGCTGATCATAGTCCGAGAGTATGACTTATCTGTGAGATAGATGCATTGATGATGGTACAGTAAACCCTCCTCGGTTTTGATTACTAGTAGCATTTATCGCAACGGACTGGCTACAGTCATGATTGGTCTGCGTACCAGTTCGAAATTCGAATCTCATGCACAATGTGGTTGAACATATGTTGTTTTTTCTTCGAGTATTGGTATGACTTGAGCTTTGGTTCCGAGTCGAAGATTGTATGTGATGGACGATGGGAGCACGGATCCTCATATCTGACTCAGAGCTTCAACCCAATGATAAGCAGTGAATACCCCTCGAACACTTCGTGATTCAGATGGGTGACTTCTTCAGGATTGTAAGTGTTGAATCCTCACTCTAAATCAGCACAGAGGTTCAGATTGTTGATATCCGGCGGCATGGGGAAGTCATGTATGCCAGCACTATCAATACAATAGAATACTCACAGCTTGATGTTTAGCGGTTCAACTCATGCCTTCTGAGTACCGAAAGGCGATTGACGTCAGTCTCAATCCTTGTGCAAGCCATTCCGATGCTTCGTAACCCCCAGTCCATATCCGGATACGAGGAATCCCTCTTATCATATTCCATCTTTACATAATTTCCCTCGTGCCTGCCCAACTTTCAAACTCCGTCGGAGTCAGTCAACATTCACTCCCCATCTATACCAGCGAATTTTGCCTCTCCATATTTCGACTCTCTTATGTCTCTTCGTGAAATAAGACATTCAAACTGGGAAGGACGGTACAATCCTTACCCACCCACTGATGAGTGGAAGGTACGTCGTATACAGCGAGGGCGGTGGTTTTGTTGTTGATGGTTTGCACAGCTATTCAAAAATCTTCAAAAGGCTGTGAATAGGACCAGAGACGAGATCCGGATCGTTGGCTGGGTCTACCCTGCCGCGATGTTGAACTCAGGCTGGGTCAGTCCAACGCAAACCGTAACGCAATGGTCGTCGACACACCTTCGGGGTAGTCGACTCGGTTAAAGAATGTTGCTATGATTTTGGTTTCGTTGGTGAGCGTCAGGTTTAGATTTTGATCTGATACTGACCGGACTGTTGAGTCAGCTTTGCTTGTCGAATGCTCGTCGTGTAGATTGTATCGTCGTTTCCTATCAACCATTGAGTAAATCATCCAATTTCTATCTAGTTTCCAACGGACAGCTGGCAATGTCAGCATTGAAGAACTTGTCTCGTGATGATTCGGATCTTCACACTCATGATATTGGTGCGCAGGTTCATTTTCGTTCGAACTTGCGAGCCATGGGTCGGTTGCGTGGCATGTACTCACTGTCCAAATCCTTGCCTGCGGCGTTTGGGTACTGATGGGCCCAGTCCGACTTGGTCCGAGTCAAATTTACATGTTTCCTTCGCGACATCCATGCCAGATATCAATCAACGCATTATACATACGTGGCTGAGTTTTGTTGCATATTTTGAAGATAGCTCATGGTCGGATATAACATTATCCAGTCCATGCAGTTATGTACGTGTTTGGCCCATAAACTAAATTCAGGTTTACCATGTACGCATTTGTCGCGCGCCCTCAATCTACTTTCTCGAATTCCTCTCCTCAAACATGCCGCACCCATTTTGTTGTCACTGATCTTCATCATGTCCTGTCTCGTCTATCAACGATGACATGACGGTTTCGAAACATTTCCGATTACAGTTCTACACCCAAACAAGATAAGTATAAGCTATGACGACACATAAGAGACGGACCGTCTGAAAAATCACCCAAGGTCACTTGGCAGCGACAAGACAGCAAATAGTGACGGAAGGACAATGCCGCGAAGAGAGGCATTCTTCAATATACCTGTGAAGCTCATTGAGTATGGATGAATGAAAGAAACGACCAAAACTTACCGAGTACCAAATCGGCTACGGCCCACAGGCCATCGTCTGCTAGGAGAGGGAGAAATCAGTCCAAAGCAGCACAAGAGTATGGAATAGCCATAGCTTAAATGTTGGAAGCTGTAAATCGTGATCGAGGAAGTTACGACGAAGAGTAGGATTGGTGTTTGCGTGTGTTTGTCATGAGCCCGAAAAAGGTTCTAGATTGTTCAATTGCGAGAGGTGCATAGACATATTCGAGATTAGTAAAGGGAAAATAGAATGCCATACGAAGTGCTGAAGAACTGGTAAGTCCATCCTTACTCTGTGGGAACTTCCGACGCTGATCGGACGGTTGTCAATGCTGATTCGATGCGTACATCAAGTAACACTGTGGTTACTCGTTAGTAAGATGCGAGGTGGACAGGGATCGGATATACTTTCAAATTCGACGATTGACGTGCTCTCTGTTTCGTCTGCCTTTACAACCTATTATCGATCTCTCCCCGTCTTCTTCAGAGTAAACCACTATCGGCGGTTCACGGGAGCCTAGTAGTGTAGCTGAGCGATGCATCGCAGAGGTCGCAGTGGCAAGACCGTTCACCTGAACGCAAGCTGGTAACGATCGTGAGTATATCCATTATAAGCGTACGGGAACCAACAAATGACGATGAACCCGTTTCTAAAGGAGGTGAGAACTGACATAAACAAAAATCTAAGCTTACCAACATGTCCTCGTTTGAGATCCGAAAACGAGCATACTAAGAGGAGAGGCAAGCTGCTGAAGCTGACTGTCCTGGCAGCTGCAGTTCGCAACAGCATCTGCGGATCATCAACCAGAGTGAAAAATGGCAGACGTCAGGCGTATCCGCTCGTTCTTGAACGAAGAAACCACATTGGGACGGAAACCCTATCACCCGCTACGGCAGTGTGGTGGCATTCAAGCAGATGCCCTGAGTGTGATCGATCCCTGGAAGTACTTCAGAAAGTTCAATGTGCATACATACAAGCAGCGGAAATCATTGTACCATGATACCGCACGTTGGAATCTCAGGCTACAGTCGCTACACTGTATATCCCTGCTTTAGCGACTAATACAACCGAAGGAGCTGGGGGAAATCAAGATAATAAATCGATAGTACGGCAGAAACATCGACGTACCAAATTCCCTCTATGATAAGGTGGCAAGGGAGCGGGCATCCAAATCACAGAATCTAAGCCATCCTGATAAAGGAGAGAAGGGAGAGAATTAGAACATACCCTCTACAGGTCGTGTTTTTCTATTCCACATGAAGGAGAAATTGCGCTGACAGAATAGCGCTGTAAATCATTTTTCCGAACCAAGTGAGTAGGTAAGCTGAATGCGAATCAGTATCACATACCTTCTGCAGTATAGGCTGACAATTGTTCAAGTGAATATGTCGACAAAGTCTTCCTGGCCTGAGCGAAGAAAATGGCAGAAGCAGAAGAAGGTTTGGCTTTGTTTGCCGGACTTTATGTCGGCAAACAACTTGAAGCCAATACTTGATATCCAGTCGGAAAATCGATTAATTGGTCTACCAAGTTATGTTCACCGTCTCCATCGGTGCGTTGTCTACATATCACACCGTACTAGGGGCTATTTTGTTCCTGTTCCTGATTCCAACCTCACTACTCAAGAATTCTCGATATAACTCATCACACCGACATATCTACTGTACGCCTACGCCTCTCAAATGCCTCTGCATAATGTATCCTTTCTACCTCCCATCAAAAACGTTTATTGTCGGGAATCAGGCACGCCTTCACCACATTATCGGACCCGAAAAGAGTAATCAACATTCATCCTCTCGATGAGATCCGAGGGTGACAGCCTTCGCTTTCTGATTCGTTCCAAGAGACCCAACGAGGGTGTTAAAGGATACCTGCGTACAATGTCAATAGGTGTGAGGAGGATAACGGGAAGAGTACCTTCTGTTAACTGAGAAATCGCCGACAGTATCTCACGGGTGTTCACGCCTCCAACTCTCTTTTCTTATGGAACCCCTACTCCACCATCTAGTCCTCGAACCCGTTTCTTTGTTTCAGAAGACCTGGATGGATGCTCTGAGACTGAGCAACGAACTGGTCTGGGTTTGGAGAAGGTCGCAACGGTCACTTGATGAACGACGACAGCATGATGCCATGAACGGAGGGAAGGGAATCCGACCATAGAAGGAGAAGGTACAGGTGAAGGCGGTAGTCGTAACCATGGAACCTGCGACGAAGGTTTGATCGTCGTGAGCATTGCGTTCTGTATTCTTCATCAAACACTTTGCAAAGTGAACGAACCGAATTACCGTGAGTTTATTCGACCGCCCACCCGAGTAAACCCTGGTCGTCAATTCGAGGACGAGAGCCAGCGAGGATATTGCGTGGAAAAGAGAACCTTCCGAGCAAAGCTCGTCAATCGTATGGAGGAAGAAAGACAAACATACCGTTGAGCAAAATTCGAATCTGCGCTATCCTCGATCCTTTGCTTGCACATGAGGTACAACTTACTCATCCTCTCCGTTTGCTCTTCACTGCGGTATTCATTAGCAAAGGTATTGCTCGCCCGTTCGAGGTGGTTATGGTGGTTTGCACAGGCAGCCTCGCCCCTTCGAGAACAATGCAAAGAGCGTCACCGAGGCCTAAACTTCGGCACAAAGGAAAGAAGAAGGTTGGTTTAAAGGCGGTTCTTGGCCTGGATGGCTAGGATAGAGCATGCTGAATTCATTCGGGTTTTCATATGGTCTACAGAGCAGATCAGACAAGAATCGGAATGAAGCAAACAGCTTACCAATTGGCGGTACAGTGGTTCGAAGTCGTATGCGAACAAGCCCAACCTGCTTGTACACCTCTCGAAAAGTTTTTCCCAATTGCTAGGACAGCACAAGCAGGGTGACAGCGTCGGCGTACTAAAACTGCAAATGCATCGCTCGTTCAAGCGGTGGACCTCGCCGCAGAATGAGGCTATCTACCTCTTCCAAACCAGTCTCACGGGGTGCGGGGATGGCTTCCCTTCCGACTTTTTTGTCCAAGACGGCTGCATCAGGTGCGCACTGAGATGATCTTTTTTTGAAAAAGATGTATGAGACGACGCTTTTGAATGCAGGAAGCTTACCGTCACTTTAATAAACTATTGCATATCCATTAATGCGACTTGGATAGATATGCTGCACTATGAGCGACCAAGGAGGTATAATAGCCCCAGCATCAGCGGCGGAGATCTTGTGTGAACAAAAAATACCCCTTCTAAGGAACAAATGTTAGGTAACGTGAATATCTCTTGAAACGAGACGTACGTGGAGGAGTATTGGCGCTTGAATTACCATGCATCACCCGGGCCTAAGCCAGCCATATATTCGAGACACAGAGAGAAGGAAATCACGAACCGGCGTTGAAAACAATGATACAGTTGTTAAAAGACTATTCGTTGCTGTGTGGCTCGTGAAAGTCGTCTACAACGCAGTATTAAATGCAGAATTGCGACGCAAAAAGATTTTACCAGCCAGACCAGATCGGCGCTTTTCTCGACTAAGATGCTATTCCAAGCTTATAGATTGGGCCTGAAAACCGTTCACGGTGTCGGGCATCCATAAAAGCCTAAATTGGTTGACCTGCACGATGGAGGGGTAAGAGCAGTTACGATCACGTGCCTTGTTATTTCCTTCGCGATCGGGATCTGGTGAACGCTATATCTGGAAAACAACCGCGCCATTCGTTTGTGAAATCAGGATTGCGCATCTCGGTAAGCAAATGAAACCCGCAGCATACTGATCTCTCTAACACAAGATACCTACCGTACAGCACAACTGCGAACGCTACTATTAAAGCTCGAGAAATACGTAAGTCAAAATCCGACTGGCGATCACTAGCACTATCAATCCAAAATCAATCAATAATGGCGTGCTGTATCAGGACAGAGAACGTTTCCTGACTGACTCAGTCAGTGACAGTCACGGTTCAAGTTTTTGTGCCTAGCCTGTCATAGAAGCTTCGCCCGTTGACTTTCGGTTAGTATACACTTGTTATACACAGTCATATCATGGGTTTCGACGTTCCGCTGCATCATGGTTCCGACCGCAACCATATCATCCATCAATCTGCGGAAAACCTTTTAGAAGTTCTGTTCAATTAAGATTCGCAAATCCAGAGATAGCTTTCCACTTATTACAGGAAGACATCTGTCTTAGTTGTCGTCCCTTCGGTGATTAATGCAATATTAATGTTCTAACGGGTAATGTTCTAACATATGCCAAGCTACGATAGTACAGAATATCCATTATCCAATCGAAGCTTGAGTATTGGATTGCATCAAACTCGACCAAATTTCTGTTGGATTCTTGGATATACTAAGACATTCAATCAGCAGATCTCCTATACGGACCGATATCGGCTTATATATTTGAGTTCAGAGAGATCGCTGTTAAAGCGTTGAAGATTTTAGCCTTGCTAGGCGTTGACGTTGATAATCAAAGCTATATTGATAAATTGCGCCAAGCCTACAGATGTCAAGGACGGGTGTCATATTGTAATAATATCTCATCTTTGATCTACAGAACCTTCCTCAAAATCAAGAGCGTTTTTCTTACATACCGTATGTAGGACCATGTACTGGCTATGCGGAGTCACATCCTAAATGTACAAACACTGAAGTCGGTTGAGGTAAATCTCACTCCACCCACTCAGCCTAGTGTGATCGAATGAAGGTATTCGCTTCATCACTCCGAAACTCCAGTGACAAGTTTACTCCCCTGTGTCGATCATCTGTTTGCTAATTTATACAGAAAAACTACTACGCACGGCCCATCTCGCTTGAACCCGGCCAGAATCTCCCAGGGCGGTGATCCATCAACAAGTAATGTCGACTTCGAGCGCGGTGGCAGATAGTCTCACGCTCTACTGCTTTTCCGCTATCTCCCCCAGCTTTGTCGTTTAATGCCCATGCCATATTGCAGCATTGACTACTCATTCCTTTCAATTCGCAGTCTTTTCTGTTATGTGTGGGTTGTTAGTCTTCTAACACGCACACAAGCTACAGTGAATATCACTATTGACGATGCAGACCCCACATTTGTCTACGATTCACCTTCCGACGAATGGCACATTGGGCAAACATGTAGTACCGTCCACTGTAGTGCACACCCAAATCCTGCTGAAACAAATGATGGTACTTGGCACGACGGCACTCATGCGAGTCCCGAGCTCTTAGATTCATTGATTTAACCGCTTCTCTAGTATTCTGTGGCTGATATGGTGGCTCTGAAAGCTGAAGTAAACTTCACTGGTATTCAAACTTTGTACGTATCTAGTATCACACTCAAGGCTCATGCAGGAACTGCAGTTACCGTCTATGGTATCAAGGGATATGGTAGTCAAGCAGCGTGTGTATAATTTGAATATCACTATTCCATTGCCAATTTCATACAGGACAGACCTTGAATTCCAAATCGACGGTCATCAAGTCGGCAGATACTCGCAGCCTGACACAGTCGGTCAAGGTTTCGTTTACGACTTTCCTTTTTTCTCCACTCAGGGCCTCTCCAATGCCCAGCACACCCTCACCATCTTAAATGGCGCAAACAATGATACAAGTGTCTCGCTTCTTCTGCTGGATTACATTGTCTATTCGTAGGTCACATTTGAGAGCCAAGTCTATGCATGTACCTGATGACTACGCAGACAGGAAGAGCAGTGTCGAACAAGTTTGTGGTTTCGCTTTTTAAGAGTATAAGGTCTTAATAGCAAATAACTTGTAAGGTTAAATTTTTGCGAGGTGTGTAAGCTATAGGAACGTATTCTTCGGCCCTGAAAGTGGTGGGTGTGTGAAGGAAGATGGGTTTTCTTGTGAATGTATTCACAAGAAAAATTGATATGTGGTTAGAGGATTGAAAGAGACAAAGACTCTTTCAAGTGTTGAGCTGTCTGTTGATATATGTGATGTGAAGCCTATCTAAGGATTCACTAAGGTAACTGAACTGGTATGCTGATGTTGTAAGAGGGAATTTGTGTTCCACGTCTTGAATGCCTCGGTTTCACGAGTATTCAAACTGAACTAACTGTTGCTGATAAACTGATTCCTAACTGAATTTGATTCCGATGTACTGTACCCTGTCTTGATACAAGTACTGATAGTCAACACAAGATTAGACTTGTAATTCTACTATATTTTATCTACTCTACACTTACAAGCTTATATACTGTAGCTAAGTACTTCTAGAATATTCTTTGAGTGACTGACACATCATTGACACGACAGAAACACGACAGTTCCTACATGTCACTGAGGTGGAGCTGATGTGTCTGACATATTGTGCAGTACAGTGCCACATGTATACACGTAGCTATTAGGTAGTGTAGATTTGAATGTGTTGTTTGTGGGGAAAAAGGATTGTTCACATGAACTTGGTGGAAAACACACAGCAAACATGGGTTTTGTAGCTTGCTGCTTCAAGGAATATGAGGTGGGCTTGAAATGTGACTAAACCTAGTCCAGGGGCTTGCTTGCTGGCAAGGGGAAGTCATTTCCGAGCATAGGAAGGTGATTTCGGGCATAGAAGGGATGTTCTATTACCTAGGTCCCAGATTGACAGGTGGAAGTTTCAGATTTGCCTTCCCTGACAGTTTACTCTGGACTGTCTTCTAAAATCAACTTTGGGCGTCGTTTTTTTCTTCCTTTCCTACTTTCACCATGGTCGCTTTCCCTTCCTTTCTTTTGCCTTGGTTGGGTGGCGTCCCCAGCTTTGGCTTACAGGACTGGGAATTGGGGTATTGGTGATGTTTTGGGTGTGGGCCTGATCAACCCCTCCTGAGGCATCGCTTTTCCTCATTGTTGGGTTCTGGGGCTTTCTTTCCGTTGATTTGTGGGCTTCTGCAATTGTGCCTCTATCCTACCTAGCACCCTGGGGTTTGCTTGCATCCTGGCCTGTGCTTATGGGGTATGCACTTGGTTCTGGGGGATTATTTTTGTTGGCTCTGGGGGATTCCTTGGGTTCTGGGGGGATTCTGTGGGCTATTTGGAGTACCTCCCTCACTCTGTGCTCTGCGCGTGTGAAGGAGCCAGTTGGTTTCCACAAATTGTTCGACACCACCATTTGCTTGTTAAGGGACTTATAGTTCCTTAACTAACAGTAATTTGGTTTGCCTGTGTCAACAATTACTTGTCATATTTCTTGCCTTTTCCCATTATCCTTTCCTTGCTGACTTGGGTAAGTCTTCTCTGAGTTTAGTCGCTTACTGACTTGTCTCAGATATTCTGTCTTGACTACCCTGCCTTTTTCCTTGTCGTTTCTGTCCATTGAACATTGCTTGAACAGGTAAGTCTTTTCTGAGTTTAGTCGCTAACTGACCATCCTCAGATGTTTTTGACTGTTTCCTTGTTCCAACACTTTTTCTACCTCAGGCTTAACTCGGTAGGAGGTTTCTGAGACTAGCCATGTTCTAACCAGTTTCCAGAATATCTTCTTATTGTTGTTGTACCGATAGGCCCTTTGTATCGGACTGTGGCTTTCTTGGGAGTGCATCTGCAGTGCAGTCTTAAGAAAGTTATAGCCCTTTAGCTACTTGTGCGATTTGTACTGTTACTTGTTGGTGTATAATTGTCTTTGTAAAAAAAACTTGCTGCATTTTCTTGAAAGGGTGAATCCATGTCGGTTGATGGTCCGATATTATGTAATACAGTATGCAATCAACTGTATCGTATAAGTTGCTGCTCTTGAGTCCTGTTAACTGTCCATCAGGTGAGGACAGGTGAGGACAGGTGAGGACAATATCAGATATAGAGGGCGACTAGTGTGACTTGTGTAGCAGGTAGAAGTATGCTGAATTTCTTGCTATTCCAATTTCTTGCTGGACAGCAGTCTACTACTTCTGCTGCAACTCCGAATCCTTCGAATCCGACTTCTGGCACTGGCGGCACCACTGTCAGTAGTTCCAGCAATCAGCATACCAGCGTAGGCAACAAAGCTTCAGTTGAAATCGCTTCAACACAAGCTACCGCTAGCTCCTCAGCTGGCGAATCTAATCTCGTGCCAGTGACAGCATCTCTGACAACCATTTCTTCCACGACAACTGTCACAGGTCTTCCCGCTATCGCCAACTCGGAAACGAGCCACTCGAATCTAGCAATCGTTCTTGGTGGAGTCATTGGTGCCCTCGGCGGGATCTTCCTTATTCTGATCATGATCATTTTGTGGCGGAAGTCGAGGAAGAAGTCCTCCAAATTGTTGTAGTAAGTTTGCATTCATCCGTATTTTGTTCTCTGAATGCTTCGAGCAACAGTCTCAACACGGGCATTCATAACTTCCAAACTAAATATCCTACTATCCAGCCTTTCTGCGTTGAATCGCCAGTGTCACCTTCAGCAATGTCACGGAGAACAATGGGGATGGATGTTAAATCACCTCTCCCAGAGAACAGAAGCCCTGTCTCAACTGATGTGCAAAGTCGGATGGTAAATACTGCAATCACTCTCGCTGCCGAGATGCAGAGATTGAGAGGGGAAAATGATAGGTTAAGGCAAAGTGGACAGATGGCTTATGAAGCTGAAGTTCCGCCATCTTATCAGCAGTCTGACACGCACGTAGAGGTTGATTCCGGCGATAGTCTAGATGGTTTTAGTAGTCCTGTTTAAATTCAAGTCCGATACAAGATCTGAAAGTGGTTGTGGAACCTCCGAGTCATGATTTATTATTCGTAAGTATTGAGTTGAATAACAAACAGAATGGAGAATTCAAACTTTTTTACATCGAATGATAATCAGTCCGATAATGAGTCAAAAGACGAAATTGAACCACTGCAATGCATTCCAGACAGATAACATCAATGCTTATAGGCCTGTTCGGGGAAGTGATTCAACATTGTGTGTATTCTTTCTAATCTTCCTGTTACTGACAGACGAGTTACAATATTATCTTCGTATCCGAGTAAAGGCTGAGATCTGAGACATTATAATCATGCTGATGCGCAGATCCAGTCAAGTCCAATGCCGTTTTTGACGGTCGCTACTTCAAGTCAAAATCAAACAGTCACTTGTACGCAGCAATAGTCACAGGCAGCATTTAATGGAGGATCGGATTGCAATCGAGGTCCAATTCAATCAATTGTGATATTGCCAGAGTATGATCGATGTCTATCACGGTGCGTGAAGTGTAAAGCACGAACAGAAACACTTATCTGCGGTGGAACGAACGAGTTAATAAATAAGGATGCTAACCCTTCCAAAGCCGACCATCAGAGTCAATCACATGGACGTCAATAATGAAGCTCACCACGGCGACAGGGCAGATGTGGCCATTATTGACAACAGCCACAATTCGAAGTTAATCCCAACCCTCGACGATTCCTCTGCCACTTTCGACAATCTCCCCATCACTATCGACCTCTAAGATTCCGCAGAAAGGTTCCTCCTCCCTTTCCCTCCGCGGAAAGCTCCGTCCCAACAAAATGGCTCAGAAAGTCAGAGCTTCGAAGTCACAGCTCCACTGCATGAATGAATTGTTATGAAACGCTTCTGTTTTTTGATACCTTGTTTTTGATAGTGTTTATTTTCGTATTTTGATCATGTATAGTAGGATTATCTGGATATATTCCGTTACATTCCTTGAGTCCGCATTCGAGTTCTTCCAACTTTGATTACCCAAGTACGAGATTCAATAAGCTGTAATCTACCGTGGTGTTCGGAACCTATTGAATCCGAACTTCAAGTGATAAGACCACGAGTTCTGTCAATTACAAGTAGCCTCGGGTGATGCTAATGGCTTAAATCCCCTCCCTATAGGTACGATCCTAATCATTCGCTTTTATGATAGCTCTGATCATTAATTGCGCGTTATATCTTATGTGCTGACCTCGTGATGCAGACTTGACAAGATAGAGTCGCAGCTTCACAGCCAGCTGCATGTCATTCTCAGATGTGCGCATGTATATTCAGGCAGTTGTGGCTTAGTGGTTACATATCTATTGGATCTACTAGATGTTGTTTTGTCGACGGATCGCAAGTTCGACTATTGGTACTGCAATAATGTTTGAAATCTTTTTGTTGTGTGAATACTCAATCAATCAACCTATTCAAAACCATGGCTGGAAAACACCGGCTCTGAGCAACGAGACTGAGCGTCTAGATATCCGGGTCGGTCCGGAATTTGAAGTGATCGAATACAGTCACGAGCCGAGAACACAAACCACAGAGACGGATGATAGTAAGTATACTAGTGAATGAAAGATTTGGACAAGACGTAGTATCGACCATCTTCCAACACTCAGACGCGCGTTTACATCACAGAAGAAGAACAGCCTTGGATCATCAATGGATGTGATACAACGTCGCCTGATCTTCATGAACGGGGAATGCTTTGATTTGGATAAACCAACATCCGTTCTTGTAACGCTTCCTCAACCTTTACAAGGCACCTGACAGAACTTGACCAAGCTGTATTGGTGATTCTGTAGATACACGTAGTAGTAGTTAAAGAGGAAGCTAATTAAATAATCAAATCGAATGGTTTTTATACCACGTCCAATGTCACAATGTTACTCTGTCACGGATCCACTACACTCTCCCCCGCTAGACCAAACCCTGGGGTGAAGGTCTACATAAAGTGAAAGTAATGAGTATAGCCAGTTCAAAGTCATATCTTCCACTAATGTCCCTTCCACAGTGAAACTCCAATGGAGTCGCAACTTAAATGAAGTCGAAGTCTTTTCGACATTCAATGATCTTGATGACATCCAGTAGGTCATCATTCGAGGCCCTTCATTGAGTCGAAACCGATTCAACAATAGACTCGGTTTACAAGTCGAATGTCTGACTTGAACCTCAGATGCATTTGGCATCAAAACTGTAAAGTGAGACTGGCTATTGGTCACCGTCTCCTCATGCCTCGTAACGCTTCGCAGCATATCCGCTGAAGGGACGAGGTATTGATATGCACTATTATAGGAAGCCCAAACAATATTGGATCTGACGCGGTAACAAGTCGAACCGTTGTTTAACCTTGACTCTTTTCCCTTTACTTCGACAGCTTTAATTTTCTGCATCACCGTGACATTTCCAGACTCCCACCTCTGCATCTCTTGTCGACTTGAATCCATGTGGCTACTCATTTCTTCCAGCATCATGGTACTCTCTTCATCAACGTTGAACTCAATACCAGTCCCTCGGCTAACGCAAATGGCATAGTTGGACATAATTCCCTTCATCTCTTGATACTTTCCCCAAGTCCATCGGCTATCGCAATCGCCGGACTTGTTTCTTACTCCCCACGTCCATCGGCTATCGCAATCATAGTCGGACGTGTTCTCTGTCTGTTCCTTCATTGAAGTCATTCCGGAATCTAACTCTGATATATACATCCAACTCTGCATTGTAGATTCATTGTTGGCATTCTTGATGAACTGTATCATTGACTGCTTGACACAGTAAGGTCCGCTAGTGCGGCCTTGGTGTGTGTGCGTTTGCCTTTGATTAACTTCGGCCTTGTCGGGCATGTCACCAACTTGATTGACAGGTCCTGTCACCGGAAAAACTCTTTCCGGTGATTCCGATGATCGCAAATCTCCTGAGTTACAAATCAATTCAAACCCTTGTGATTCAGGAGACTGTTGGGGGTTTGTAAACCTGCGATCCAAATTCCTTTCTAACCACCCACTTCGAGTGCTTCCTCTGCTCTTCAAGACATCCATCTCAACTTCTCCAACAACAACGGCAATTCCTTGCGCTGCTCCTTCACATCTACTCTTTGGCTCATTCTTCACTGCTGACTGTCTTTCTGCCTTCGCCATAGCCATTTCATTCACAGCTTGAGAACGCGGTAATCCTCTGTTGCCCTCCGATCCGCCCCGTTCTTGCCGCTGATCTCTCCACAGACTTCGAATTCTTCCTCGGCGACAACCTAATCCCCAATGCCGCCTCAATTCTCTACTTCCTGGTGGCATCTCAAACTCTTTCTCTCGACTTTAATCCAAGCGCACAATGACCATCTACTGATCACCAAACAAGCGTTAAGCTAGTTCAAAAAAGTGTAACGCTTCCTCAACCTTTACAAGGCACCTGACAGAACTTGACCAAGCTGTATTGGTGATTCTGTAGATACACGTAGTAGTAGTTAAAGAGGAAGCTAATTAAATAATCAAATCGAATGGTTTTTATACCACGTCCAATGTCACAATGTTACTCTGTCACGGATCCACTACAGTTCTACCATTGATTCGATTGAATTTGGCAGTACATAGCTTCACCTTCGTTGACTTTGACTCAAACACGATCGTCTCTTGAGTTGGGTCTAGGTATTTTACCGGTTTTGGTGCCGGGGTGGGCCGGGGTGACACTTAGTGGATGACTA
>QLOY01016274.1:0-16638 GCA_003313965.1 Megacollybia marginata
AGAAAGATTTATACAGTCATGTACAAAGAGGCTAGTGATGTGATGATTAGGAGCAGCAGTTATGTGTATCGGAGATGAGTCACAATTCTAGAATGAAAGGTTGCGAAGAGAGGAAGGTGGTGATGCGGATAATCTGACGCCTAATCTGCTGTCTAGTCTGCTCAGGCGAGAGGAGCATCCCGAGTCGTTCCAAACGTGGCAGAGCTGAGACGAGAATGAAAAAACCTTCGATACGGTAGTCTGTAGAAGTAGCGTTGATGAAGATACAGATCGAGGATGGATTCTACGATCTCAATTTCTGTGTCAAAAAAAGGTAGAATGTCAGTCTGAAAGAGCGTGCTGTCGAGCATCTTGCGACTAGGCGGGACCTCGAACGAAGCTGTCTGCACGTGATCATCGATCATCTCCTAGTTTGCAATCCACCTTCAATTGAAAGGTGACCGTGAAGGACAGTGACTACATATGCTAGCCTTTTTCGAGGGTTCCGATTCTAGGACTGTTCTCCCGCGTCATTTCTTTGTTGGCTCTCCACCACCATGCCCAAGGCGCTATTTGGGCGCTGCAGTGCAAGGCGCTCGAGGCCTTTAATAGAAGCACCCTCGCAAGTATTATCTGTGAAGACGAGGAATCTTACCTCGCAATAGCAGCCCCAGGCCCAGTGCTTCCGACTTTGGATGCGTCCTCGATTCGTTCTGAATCGGCGCCATTGCAAACACTTTGCTGTACACCGTTTGAGGGATGTCGGAGAACATCTAATTTCCTCTTTACTCGCTTCTAACTTGAACCGTCCAACAGGAACCCTGGTAACGCTACCCCATCTCACTGGAGGAAGGCCTCTCTAGCCGGTCATGGCTATGGGAGGCTGGGTACGAGCTAGAAAGGATCACACCTTGTATATGCCATGTAGTACCAAGTTGGTGTAAGACGTAACATTAGCTGATCACTTAGTCGAAATAGTACAGTAGTCTTCGCCTCGAAGCTGGTTAGAGCTTAGTTTTCGGTTTGCAAGAGCTCTCATCTATTTTTCTCTTTCGCCACGGTTTGTAAAAATCGGCCAAACCCGCTCAGACGAAATATTAATACGTCGTTGTATGTATCAATTAAACAAGATTCCATGCATTTCGCAGAAGCTTGAGAAATATTAACTGAGACCTTTAACGCCAACTTCGGCTCACCTGCGAGTTCCCCTTAGGCCTGGTCCAAATAATCACATCTATACGTCCATTGAAACTTTTGAGTTTAGTTCGAATGTAATCTCTGGCGTCTTTTACTACACTCGACATCGCGAACGTCAAGTTTCGAAGTTTGCCGAAACGAGATTGATTCAAAAACTGTGAGATAAAGGACCAGTCCAAGCAATCGAGATCCGATACCTGGTCGATTATGAAATCCATAACCAGCATTTCGAGTTTAGGCGATGTGATAGTGCGAAGCGTGTTGTTCAATAATGTCGGGGTAGATACCTCATGGACTAGATCTATGCAAGTCAACTCGACGAATTGCAAATTGACATTTTTTGAGAGGTCTACACCTAGTATGATGCATCAATATATCCGTCAACTGAGAAACAGTGACAAGCCTTTCAACTCTACACAGATCCAGCAAAGTGGTCCACCAATTAGAGGAAGATATTCAGAAAGATCCATACAGGCATGTACAAAGAGGCTGGTGATGCGATGATTAGGAGCAGCAGTTATCCATCGTAAAACATGTAACGGAAATGAGTCACAAGTCCAGAATGCAAGGTTGCGAAGAGAGGGAGGTGGTGATGGAGCGGATCTGATGCCTACTCTGCTAATGCGAGAGTCGGACCGGGCCTGGGAGCGGCGCATTGCGAGTCGTTCCAAACGTGGCAGAGCTGCGACGAGAATAAAAAGACTTTCGATACGGTAGAAGTAGCTTTGATCAATATACAGATCGAGGATGTTCTGGGCCGCCAGTTGCAGCTGTGGGCCATTTAGTGTTGCAGTAAGCTGGCTGGAATCCGAGTCGTCTTCCGGAATTCCTACGCGGTGAATCACCAGAGAGCGCAAGGATTCAAACTCAGCAGCGGCACGAAACAAAGCAATTACATCATCTTTCAGAGTTGAGAAACCGAACCCATTTTTCAACCACCCTCTTTGCCGACAAACTTTCTGAATATATCGTTGTGCAGAGAACGATGGATGAAAATTCGGTGGAGGATTGAGTACTATGTTGGAGAACTGAGACCATTTTATAACCACATCGTCATCGTACGGATGAACTGAACCTTCCACGGTGCCAATAGTGACAGTTACATCGCGGAAAAGGAGCCGTCTGCTGGTGACATGCCACGTTTTGCAAACGAGGCTACAGGCAGCCAACGTTGACCTGCAGCGAGGAAGATCACCAACGCAGCGAATTATCGCCTCCACTATCTCCATAGATATCCTCTCTGATATAGCTGCAGGCAGACGGATGAGGAATTGCAATGGAGAAGCCGTGCGGAGTCTCCTTGAGGGACGTGGAGGTCTGATGGATTCTACAATCTCCATTTCTGTGTCAAAAAAAGGTAGAGTGTCAGTCTGAAAGAGCGTGCTGTCGAGCATCTTGCGACTAGGTGGGAGCTCGAACGAAGCTGTCTGCACGTGATCATCTAGATGATCTAGGTTTGCAATCCACCTTCAATTGAAAGGTGACCGTGAGGGACGGTGACTACATATGCTAGCCTTTTTCGAGGGTTCCGATTCTAGGCCTGTTCTCCCGCATCATTTCTTTGTTGGCTCTCCACCACCATGCCCAAGGCGCTGTTTGGGCGCTGCAGTGCAAGGCGCTCGAGGCCTTTAATAGAAGCACCCTTGCAAGTATTATCTGTGAAGACGAGGAATCTTACCTCGCAATATCAGCCCCAGTGGTCCGACAACGGTCATTACTTCCGACTTTGGACGCGTCCTCGATTCGTTCTGAATCGGCGCCATTGCAAACACTTTGCTGTTCACCGTTTGAGGGATGTCGGAGAACATCTAATCTCCTCTTTACTTGCTTCTAACTTGAACCGTCCAACAGGAACCTTGGTAACGCTACAACATCTCACTGGAGGAAGGTCTAGCCGGTCATGCATATGCATGGCTACGAGAGGCTGGTTACGAGCTAGAAAGGATCACACCTTGTATATGCCATGTAGTACCAAGTTGGTGTAAGACGTAACATTGGCTGATCACTTGGTTGAAATAGTACAGTAGTCTTCGCGTCGAAGCTGGTTAGAGCTTAGTTTTCGGTTTGCAAGAGCTCTCATTCATCTGATCTTTCACCCACGGGTTGCCAGTGTAAAAACCGGCCAAACCCGCTCAGACGAAATATTAATACGTTGCATGTATCAATTAAACAAGATTCCATTTATTTCGCAGAAGCTTAAGAAATATTAACTGAGACCTTTAACGCCAACTTTGGCTCACCTGTGGGTTCCCCTTAAACCTGGTCCAAATAATCACATCTATACGTTCATTGAAACTTTTCAGTTTGGTTCGAATGTAATCTCTGGCGTCTTTTACTACACTCGACACCGCGAACGTCAAGTTTCGAAGTTTTCCGAAACGAGATTGATTCAGAAACTGTGAGATAAAGGACCAGTCCAAGCAGTCGAGATCCGATACCTGGTCGATTATGAAATCCATAACCAGCATTTCGAGTTTAGGCGATGTGATAGTGCGAAGCGTGTTGTTCAATAATGTCGGGGTAGATACCTCATGGACTAGATCTATGCAAGTCAACTCGACGAATTGCAAATTGACATTTTTTGAGAGGTCTACACCTAGTATGATGCATCAATATATTGTCCAACTGAGAAACAGTGACAAGCCTTTCAAGTCTACACAGATCCAGCAAAGTGGTCCACCAATTAGAGGAAGACATTCAGAAAGATCCATAGAGGCATGTACAAAGAGACTGGTGATACGATGATTAGGAGCGGCAGTTATCCATCGTAAAACGTGCACCGGAAATGAGCCACGATTCTTCGAGTAAGAATTCCAGAATGCAAGGTTGCGAAGAGAGGGAGGTGGTGATGGAGCGGATCTGAGGTCTAATCTGCTAAGCCTAGAGTTCTTCTGGACGTGGTCGTCCTGGTAGTAGCGTATCGCGAGTCGTTCCAAACGTGGCAGAGCTGCGACGAGAGCGAAAAAACATTCGATACGGTAGAAGCGATCAAGATATAGATCGAGGATGTTCTGGGCCGTCAGTTGCAGCTGTGGGCTATTTAATACTGCACTAAGCTGGCTGATGGCCGAATCTGTCAGTATTAATGTTCCGTATTGTGGGCTTCGAAATACCAGAGAGCGCAAGGATTCAAACTCAACAGCGGCACGAAAAAAATCAACCACATCATCTTTCATAAATGAGTATCCGTACCATCCATTTTGCCGACAAAGTTTCTGAATATATCGTTGTGCAGAGAACGATGGATGAAAATTCGGTGGAGGATTGAGTACTATGTTGGAGAACTCCGACCATTTTATAACGACATCATCATCGTACAGACGAACTGGACCTTCCGGGGTGCCAATGATGACAGTTACGTCGCGGAAAAGAAGCCGTCTGCTGGTGACATGCCACGTTTTGCAAACGAGGCTACAGGCAGCCAACGTTGACCTGCAGCGAGGAAGATCACCAACGCAGCAAATTATCGCCTCTACTATCTCCATAGGTATCCTCTCTGATATAGCTGCAGGCAGACGGATGAGGAATTGCAAAGGAGAAGCCCTGCGGAGTCTCCTTGAAGGACGTGGAGGTCTGATGGATTCTACGATCTCAATTTCTGTGTCAAGAAAAGGTAGAATGTCAGTCTGAAAGAGCGTGCTGTCGATCATCTTGCGACTAGGTGAGAGCTCGAGTCAAACGAAGCTGTCTGCACGTGATCATCTAGGTTCGTGCGAGACTTGCTTAAGGAGTATGCGACGATAGCTTTGTCTATAGACAAGTTAGCAATGCGTTACGAATGGCTTGCTTACCTGAACGAAAGCTTAAGACTTGAGGGACTTACGATTTCGTTCAGGTTTGACGCCGAATGGCATGTCACGTGAAACTGACCAGTTGCTCCCAGCAACGATCAGTCACATCAAGCCATCAATGCAATTTCTTTTTTTCCAATCGAAAAATAAATGTCAAACATGGGCGGCGGCAATTCCTCGGCTACTAGCGGCAACCCTGGCTCGGGTGGCACCGCTGGAGGCAACTCTGGCTCCGGCGCTGTTGGCGCTGGCTCTGGCAGTAGCGCTGGCCCAGGTGGTGCTGGTAGTGGTGCTGGCGTTGGTGGAAGTGCAGGTCAAGGTGGAGCTGCCAGTGGTGGTGCTGGTTCTGGTGGAAGTGCTGGTCAAGGTGGCGCTGCCAGTGGTGGTGCTGGTTCGGGTGGTGGTTCTCCGAGTCAGCCCAAAACCCACAAGTTGAAGACTCACTGCGACTCTACGCACATTCAAGAAATAAAGCTTCTTGACAAAGGCGCTAAAAGACTGGAAAACGCATTGATTGAGGCAAAGAACATCAAAAAGAAAATGACGCGCGATTGAAGACAGGCCGATCCCACCTATGCTCAGTTGGTTCCTGAGCCTTCAGACGACGAATCCATCATCACCACGTCTTCAAATGGCTCCCCTATGAATCTTCTGACGAGAGGCATGGAACTCCTCAGGTCAGCGTCTCCAAAAGCTATCAGTGCGCTCGCTTCGGTAGTCAGTGCCCTCAAACCGTCCTTGGGTCCTGCTCTCTCCGATGACGAAATCAAGGATTCTCTCCATTTTCCATCCATCCTGGAGGTCTCAATTCAACCAGGCATGTCGGTTTCACCTTCTATTCCTATCGCATACTTTGAGGTTGCTAGATGTAACTTCTACCTCCCTTTGACGATGTTCACGGATGAGAATCTACGATGGGCGCACGCTAACATGGCCAAGCTGAAGACCATGAAGAACAACAATTATCGACCCGGTGAAAAAGGTCTCTTGTATGTCAATGTCGAGCACAAGAGGTTTGTAGGCAAAGATGCTCTTCCCTACACTCTTTGGTTCCAAGCGGCATCGAACTTCTTGATATTTGCCAAAGAGTCTTGCACGGATGCGGTTTATTATGATTGGATGGATGCGCATTTTTTGTGGGTAACGGTGCAGGCTAACTCGAACAGCACGAACAGGGTTGAGTGGTCCTGGCTCTTGGAATTTGACATCCACATGAGGGGAAGATACCGTTCGGAACATATTCAGTTCAACGGGATTCTCTGGGACTCGGAGCTGAAGTCCTTGGTACAGTCTAAGCTCATCGCGGCAATGAGGCCTTCGGATTTGCAGGGACCCTCTTCCTCCTCCCAAGGGAACTTCACTCCTCACGTCCCTGGATCATCTTCAATCCTCTCATCTCTGGGGTGGAACAGGTCAAAGAAGGACTCTCGACCAGACAGATCTGAGAACAGATCCACATCACCTTGTTCAGATCGTCGGGTTCTGAGGTTCTTCCAGCCCTTTCGTGCGGGGCGGGTGGCGGACTCCCCCTCCTCCGTCTGCCTCTCATGCGCAAGGTTGGGACATGATATCAAGCACTGCAATGAAAGGAAGCTACCGAATGGAGCACCGGTCATCGTGGGTTTCGTTTCGCAAGTCTTCGTCTTTGCTGCCTCCAACAAGATCATTTGCATCGACTTCAATGCCTTGGGAAGGACTGACGATTGCAGAAGGCATTGAGAGGGAGCAGTCCATCAATGCTCCTTCTGTGGTTCCAAAGATCACCACGTGCTCAAGTTCGTCTGCCAGAAAGACCCCCGCCAGCAGAGAGCTTGATGCTCCCATCGCCACTCCTCTTCCTCCCCCTCTTCCCCCTTCCTCAGTCTCCTCTCGCCCCGACATTCTCTTTCGGATTTGCACTCCATACAATGTCAAGGCCTTTGAACAGTTCATGGTGGAGTTTCCTTCGTTGAGAGATCGCTTTGGATCCCTTCCCCAGAAGCTTAGGGAGGGTTTTAACATGGGTAACTTTCCTCCAATGACGGAGACAGTAATTTTTCAGAACAGTCCCTCTGTGGAGGAGCACAGAGATTTCTTGAACAAATACTTAGAATGAGTGGTCCCTTCTCTAAGGAAGAGATGGAAGGAGTTTGTGGAGGTTTTTTCCGCAGTTCTCCGCTATCAATTGCTCTCTCAACCGACGAGGAAGGCAACATCAAAAAACGGCTCTGTTGCAATTACTTGAGAGAAAGCCCCTCCTCTCCTTCTTCAAACAGTTATGTGGACTCTTTCCTTTACCCAACGAAATTTGACACCCCAGCAAAAATGGCTGAAATTGTAAGTTTTTAATGCTCACTCTCAGTCTTTCTATTTTGCATTGGCGACACCTCTATTTTGCACTGGCGACACCTCTATTTTGCATTGGCGACAATTTCATTTTGCATTTGGTGACAATTTTATTTCGCATGTGGCAACAGTTTTATTTCGCATATGGCGACTTCTATTTCGCATTTGGCGACAGTTCATTTCGCATGTGGCGACAGTTTATCTCGCATATGGCGATAGTTTATTTCGCATGTGGCGACTTCTTATTTCGCATGCGGCGACTCCTCTATTTCACATTCATCGACTTTTACTTTGCATGCCTGACTATATCCTAATCATCTTACTTTCTTGGGATTCTCGTTCTTGTCCTTCTTCATTCCAACTGTAGGTTTCATGTTGCTAACCTTTTACAGATAGTTAATGCCCCTAGAGGAGCCCAAGCTATGACACTCGACATTTCGAAGTTTCACCGTCGAACGCCGATCGCACCAGCTCACAAGCCTTGGTTTGTGATGCAGAACCAGCCGGATGAATTCTACATGACTCACACTGCCCCATTCGGTGCAAGTGGGTCTGAAAGTACCTCAGAAGAGCCTAGAGATTTCGCAGTGGAGGTATGGAGGTTGAAGAAAGTCGAACCAGCAGTTGACTGGAGTGACGATCTCAATGTTTTCCGCTTTCCCATCTCGGGTGATGGATCAGATTCCTCCCCTTTCGTGTATGGTTACGATGCCGCAGCAGTTCTTGATATCGTCTCCCCTCTTGGCATCCCCTGGCACCCTTTTGATAAAAAAGGCCAGGATTTTTCCTTTCTAACCACTTACACAGGGTTCGAGTGGGATATACCCCGTCGCCTTGTCTCTCTTCCTGAGAGGAAACGTCTGAAGTTCCTCCGTCGAGTTTCAGACTTCATCAATGTTGCAAAATCCACCGGCGTGACAGTGGAGGAGCCAATGAAAATTCAAGGGACCTTGGTGCACATCCTTTTCGTTGCACCTCTGGGCCATTCTCACATTCCGGCTCTTTCGCGATTCATCGCAGTCTTCAATGCCAAAGCCCCCAATGAATTCACCCATTGGCATCTTCACCATCATGTTATGCCAGAGCTTGAGTATTGGCTCAACTTCCTTTCTGCCCCTTCGAACCCACGCGAGCTCAGGAGCAGGGGTCAACCGCAAGACCTGGGCATTTCAGTTGACACCTCTACAGACTGGGGCATTGGTATGTCCTGGAATCGTCGTTGGGCAGGCTGGAGTATTCATAACTGGTCTGGTCCTTATCGCAACATCGGATGGCTCGAATGTGTTGCTGTCAAAATGGTCGTATATGCTCTAGTTGAACGACACTTTTCCGATTGTTGCATTCTCATCCGCTCAGACAACAAAGGTGTAATTGCTGCTTTTCGTCGCGGTCGCAGCCGCAATGTAGAGGTCAACCTCTCGATACATCGTTCTATGGCCCTTTTATGGGTTCATAACATCTCATTTGAGCTGGAATATGTCTGCTCAGCGGAGAATCCTGCGGACCCTATTTCTCAGGGAATATTGGGTCCCAGGAGGGATAATCTCCGTCTGCGGTTTGAGCTCCCTAGGGAGCTCTCTCCGTTTCTCAGGTATGCATAAAAGCCTTGCGTGGTTTTTGGCAGTGCGTGCTGTCGAGAACCGCAAGGAAGCCTCGCCGAGTAGTCCCTGTTTAGGTTGTACCTCAGCGAGGGCCCCAACTTTCTTGATGGCTCGAACAACTTCTTGGCCCAGTACTTCTTCTCTTTTGCAAAGACCAACTTCAGTCACTCCTTCAGTCAATCCCTCTTCTTTCAAGTCCTCTCTATTGTCTCAAATACCCTCACACTTCGTTGCTTCGGGTACTTCCTCTAGCTTGTCTGTTTCTTATTCTAACTTCTTCAGTTTCTCCTTCCAGCTCCTCTTCGGCTATTCAGGCCTCTACTTGTCAGACAGCTTCTTCATGTGGCCCTTCATCTCAGCCGGTTTTCTCGTGCTCTTCCTCTGAACCCACCCCTTCCTCTGATCTCAGCTCTTCCCTCTGTCCTTTGTCGGGGAAAGCTCCCAGGGCACCCAGAAAAGGTTCAGAGATTGAGCCTAGCCCCCTTCGTCCTCACGTCACAGCCAGAGATCGTTTACAGGCATGGAAAACCCCTTACTCTATGTCCTTTGATGCGGATTTGAGCGCTCGTTTTCCAGCAGATTTCTACGAGAAATACTTTCAGGTTCTCAATGCAGCCACGGATGGTTCGACTAAGGACTCTTACGCTGCGGGCTTACTCAGATTCACTCAATTCTGCAATAATCATAAAATCCCAGAGAAGGACCGTATGCCCGCGTCAGCCACTCTTCTTTCGGCCTTTATTTCCCACTTTGCCGGAAAGAAGTCTGGTAGCGTCCTTTTCTATCTCCTTGTCTATTGTTGACTTCCAGCCAGGCTCAGCCATCAAGAACTGGATGTCAGGATTGGCAATGTGGCACTGTCTCAGCGGGGCCCCTTGGTCTGGTGACGAGAGTCTAGTATCAACGATGAAACGCGGTGCGGTTCGCTTGGTGCCTGAATCTTCCCGTCGATTGCCACGTCCTCCAGTGTCCTTGGAGCACATTCTCGTGCTGTTGAAATTTCTAGACCTCTCAAACCCCTTTGACATAGTGGTGGCTGTGGTGGCAGTTTGTGCCTTTCTGGCTTGCTGTCGTCTGGGGGAACTTATGGTTCCCTCCAGGGAAGGTTTTTGTCCCAAGCATCATGTTTCTAGGTCGGTGATTAATTCTTCGAACTATAAGGTCTCGTCGTTGGTCTTTGGAGATAGGACCTCGACCATCACTGAACTGCCGATCCCATGGACAAAGACCACTAAAGAGCAGGGTGCCGTCCTTCAGGTTATGGACACTGCTGCTCTTCTGTTCTCAGCTCTCTTCCAATCCCACCTCCATATCAATGCAGATGCTCCGGGCTCGGGACACCTATTCTCCTACAAAGACAAAGACGGCACTTATGTACCCCTGACAAAGTCCGCCTTTCTGAAGCGTTGTTATGAGATCTGGGAGGCAAATGGTATGCTTCTCCCTGCAGGTCATAGCTTCCGCATTGGAGATGGCTCCTTGTGGGTGTTCCTCCAGAAACAGTTGCTAAAATTGGCTGTTGGGCCTCTCTGGCTTTCCTCCTCTACTGGTGTCGAGTATCCGAAGTCATTACCCGCTCAGTCTCAGCCTCCTATGATGTAGCTTGTTTATCAAAGATCTCTGAGGCCTTCTCTTCTTTCTGTAGAAATGTTTGCGGTATTCCAGACAATGTTTCTCTTGCAGATTCCAATTAGATTACCTTCTTATTCATTCATTCGCCTGATCAGTGTGGGTGTCAGCATGCCGACGCGTCATCTGAGTCTCTCATTTGATCCGACTTATAAGCTCAGGCTCATTTGTGGGTATTGTCTGATCTCTCTCAAGACTCAGATTACCATTTCAGACTTCCTGGCATGCTCAGGAAAGCTTCCCAGAAGCCCCTCCATCTTTACGCGTTGTCTGATCTTTCCAACGTGTTTCTTTGCGTCATTGTCACTTTTGATCCTTCTCAAAGTTCAGACGCATTTGCCTTTGGGCTTCACCTCAGTTGGTCACTGAGTGGGAACTTTCCTTCCCCCCCACACTGGCTTGTCGATTCCATTGATAATATCGGTTCAGCCTAACATCTTGTATCACCCCTTTTACTTTCCCCTTTCAGCCTTCTGAGCTAAGTCTAACTTGTGCTTTAACTACCCACTACTGATGACATCGGTCCGAACAGAACTGAAGTATGATGTAAGAATTGGCAGGGCACTACCAAAAGGACAGCTTAATACCACAGCTTCCCCGCTTCCCCGTCTGTCTCTTTCTTCCCGTCCGACACTTGTGCAGCGACATTACCATTGTAATAATGAGTTTCTTTCGGTCCTCGTCTCTCTGCTACGTTGGTTCTCACCAAAAGAATGAGCAGGGAAAATGGTAAAAGACTATCAAACGCCAAGTAATTCCCCTTCACACCGCAGTATTAATGTTGTCCTACCCAGATGTTTGTGTAGTCTACCATGTTGTATCAGAAAGAATGAAATAGAGACTCACCAAGGTCCTACCTCCCTCGCATATAACCAACAACAAATCCTTGATACACGAACAGAAAAAATTTCCACACTTAGTGCTCAAACCCACAGAACCAAACCCATCACAACCGCACCGCCCAACACCGCAACTCCCGACATCTTATTCGACGCTGCAGCATTAAGGTTATCCACAACTGCCATGCCCATGTTATTGCAGATGTTCACCGTGACGTAGTCTGCCGCTCCTTATCAGAAACAAGATTCATAGAGAAAGACAGCGGCTTACCACCCTGAATAGCATTCCCAATCGAAACCTGCAACGTATTCGCCTGGACAAGGCAATTCATACATGTAGTGATATAGTCACTATCCTGGTTGTCGCATGTGCATGCTTTGGATGTGCAGTTCTGCATGGCATGTCTTAAGAAAACGCACGGGAAGACAAGGAGAAGAGATACGCACGCTGAATACCCCAGAACACTCTGCGAACACTGTCCTGAACACTGTTGCGGGATATCACTCAACGGAGGTGCGGTGGTGTTCTTGTCGAATTTGTTGTATGGTTTGTCAAGCAAATCTTCTGCAGAGGTTCCCAAAGCTACGCGCCTCTGATTACCAGCTCACTAACACGAGAGAGAGTAGCGTACCAGGTTGACTAAGGAACCCCAGAACCACGAAAAGAGTGGCAAAGATAAGACTGAATTTCGAGAACATGGCTTGACTGATGGTAGGAGCGAGTGGTAAGGAAAGAAATGAAACCTCGCAGAGGCAGAACACAAAGGAAGGAAAGGTGGAAGACGGAGAAAGAAAGAAAGGTGTTGATGAAAGCGCTGCCATTGTTGCGTTGTTATGACGCGTGATGCCACGGTAGCAGCTGAACATGCCGGGTGCCGCGGATCAGATGGTGCTGCTGGCAGGATCGCTTCCGCATCAACTCCTACTCTCTTAGCTTCATGGGCATTTACACTCCAGGTAGTGACCCGGGAAGATCATGACATATATCAAACGTCCATGCAGTGACCTTGACACCTCGATTCAAGCCCGAGTGTTGATACACATCAGGCTGTGACAGACTTATGACCAAAATAGACAGTTTGAAAGAGAATATGCAAGTTATAATAACCAAATTGAGATTCAAGAAACACAAGTACAACTAGAACAAAGTGTTGACATATTTGGGACTCACACACTACTCACTTGGACTACACCTAGTATCAATAGAGTGAACAATGTCAGGGGGAATTAACCTACATGTTCAATTGCAAATCAGAGCCCTCAACAAACTACATTGTTTTCACTAGGATGGGGTGAGTTCTGAATTTACCAATGTAATTAACTTACAAAGCTCATCAAGCTTCTCTCTGGCAAATGTTTCCCATTGAGTCTGTTTAGACCTATGAAAAAGCTCCACTGCCTGAGTGAGAGACATCCTGGCTTCATCCTTTCGATCTAGATGCATGTACAGCTCTCCAAGTCTGAACCTATCTATTCCTTCATCATAAACACTCTGTGCCTGCTGGTGCAGCTTTACTGCTTCAAGGAGAGATTCTTCAGCTTCATCCAGCCGATCTAGCTGCATGTAAAGTTGCCCAAGGATTGTTCTGTCTGACCCTTCACCCAAAACACTCTTTGCCTGCTGATGCAGCTGTACTGCTTGAAGGAGAGATTCTTCAGCTTCATCCAGTCGATCTAGGCACATGTAAAGCTGTCCAAGTGCTGACCTGTCTGACCCTTCACTCAAAGTAGCCTTTGCCTGCTGGTGCAGCTTTACTGCTTGTAGGAGAGATTCTTCAGCTTCATCCAGTTGATCTAGACACATGTAAAGCTCTCCAAGTCTTAACCTGTCTGACCCTTCACCCAGAACATTCTGTGCCTGCTGACACAGCTTTAGTGCTTGAAGGAGAGATTCTTCAGCTTCATCCAGCCTGTCTAGATACATGTAAAGCTCTCCAAGCCTTAACCTGACTGCCCCTTCACCCCAAATATATTTTGCTTGCTGGTTCAGCTTTACTGCTTGAAGGAGAGATTCTTCAGCTTTGTTCAACTGACTCAGATGCCTGTAAATCTCTCCAAGCTGAAAATAACACCTTGCCCTATCTTGGTCTGACAGGGAGACTTTCTCCAGTACTTGAACAATTGCATACTCAGATGGACCACCTAGGTATGTCATCCACTCAGAGTGTGAGCACACTGCCCCTGCTAAATTTGCACAAGCTGCTAGCTCTGGGTGGGACAATGCATAGAGCAAGATGCATTCAATGTTCCCAAGTTCTGGTCTTATAATATCATGATTGCTACTAGCCTGGAAAACATCATGGCTCAATATAAATTGGACATAAAACCATACAAGCCTAGCTGCAGACTCATAGGGAAGAAATTCATCCAGCTTAGTAAATGCAAAGTGCCTGATAGGATTGAGCAGTTTAAATTGACGCTCTGCATCAATGTTGGCCACAGAGGTTTGAACAAGCTTCTGCAAAGACTCATGCAAGATATCTGCATTATTAGAGAACAAGGTCTGAGAAAGATTTGACAGGATCTCAGAGTCCTTAGTTAAGCCACCAGGGTGAAGAGACAGAACTGCTAAGGCAAGGCATGCAGAGGGCACATTCTTCAATCGAGGACTATCCAGAGAGAGAGTTATAGAGGTATCCAGATCTATGAGACGGCTTCTTTCTCCATCACTTCTGCTTGCAACAGCAGTGCTCTTTTGCCATCGGTACCAGACCTCTTTTGTGGTTTCCTCCTTCCCATTTGCTAAAGTGCCAAGCAATGTCAGCACAAGTGGTACACCACCAGCTGCAGTCACAAGTTTTTTGGCATACTCATCATCCTCTAAGCAGCATGAAAGTTGTTGAAAAACAGCAAAAGCATCATCAGAGGAGAGTGGAGGCAATGAGCCTGCAATTGCATCAGACCATCTTACCCCATATGGAAGAGTGGATCCCCGCATTGTGACTATGATTGAAAGGTGGGGTTGCTGAGCCAGATCTGAGAGAGCTGATTCAACCTGAACCCGGGATAATGGAGGATCCCAAACAGTCTCAAAATTATCAAGACATAAAACCACATTTCCATGTGTTGAAATGAGGTCTGAGAGGGTATCCAGAATACTCTCTCGAAGATGTGTGTTATTCTGCTCTTGTGGGATTCCAAGCACATCAGCAAGACTAATGTAGAAGGCTTGAACTGTGTTTGATGTTTCACAATTCAGGAAATACTGCTGCAATCCAAATTTCTGTTTCACTTCATCATCATGCAGAGCAGCAAGAGCCAGATTGGTTTTCCCTATACCACCAGTGCCACGGATGATGCATGATTCATGTCTCAGAATTGATTTGACAACAGCCTGTTTCTCTTTGTCACGACCTATTAGCAAGACTGGGTTTGGAGGTAGCCTCTTAGGTTGGGATGTGATTCTAAACAACTGTTAGCTTATTCTTGAGCTATTTACTTGATACTGACTTGGGTGGATCCAGTGGGACAACACCAGCTGAAGGAGAGAATGTCATTATAAACAGTAAAGAATTTAAACACTTCACATACTGAGCTGTGATGTAGGAACCATCTTTGCACCAGCATGCAATGCAGCTACTGCTGCTGACAGCTTTCTTGTCACCTGCTCAAGGCCAAGGTAATTGGATGTATGTGCTTCAACATTTGCAAGCTTCTTCCAGTCAGAGAGTGATACTGACTGCATTCCCTGCTCAACATTGAACTGGAAGTAAACATTGGAAGTATTGGCAAAGTGATGCATGACCTGCTCATGCTCCTTTTCACAATCAGTTGCTATCCCCTGAATGGCCTTGATAACATCGGTAGGTATGAAGTTCCTCTGGAGGAAAGATGGTTTTGTCAAAGCAATGGTATCTCCTTTACCAGTGCCAATGCTGATAATACAGGAAAGATGGTGATTGGGAAAGATTTGCATTGTCTCTTTAAGGAGGCACTGGATTGGATTGTTGAGCCCCATCCCACCATCAATGTAAGTCTGAGATCCAATCTTCATCCCTTTAAAGAAAGTTGGAGCTGCAGATGTGGCACGAGCTGCTTCCCAGATCATGCAATCTACACCTGGATCTTCTGAAGATATATAGGTTCTAAGGGGGACAGCAACACCTGCATTCATATTCAGGCTGTTTCGAGTGCACACAAACCTACAATTAGAATTATAGGTGATTCAGGAAATTTGGATGGAACTTACACTTTGCATGCATCCAATCTATCATCCATTAGCATTGCATTTGCATCCCCTAATTTGATCTGAATTATCTCCTTGATAGCCTGCTCCAACTTGGTTGCACTGAACCTTCCTTCACCTGTTGTCCATTTTGGCTGTGAAAACACCTCTTTGGAAAGCTTGGGGTACATCTCTATAGCTTCATCTACTGACATGCGGAGACGACCAAGCATGAGAACAATGAGCCTAAAAATGATTATCAAATGATTCCAATTCAGGAGTATGGCTCACCCTCCAGTGCTGGTTCCAGCCATCATGGAGAAGTATTCACAGGGAAGAGGTGTCTCAGAGAGGTTTTTCTTCATTTTAAGTCTGTGCATGATATGTTTGAGGATAATAAGTGAAGACAGTCCTCGGATTCCACCTCCATCTATATTCCAGTTGTCAGCACCTGGGATGAGCTAGTCAAGTGCTATACCCACCTAATGACAACACCCGAAGGCCCTTCTGTTCGTTCCGGTTGCTCGACATCGGGGAAAGGGGAATTGAAAGTGGGGAAGCGAAGTACGTCGTAGTCTCAGTTTGACTGGCGAGAAACACGTGGACGTCAGGCTGTTGAAACGTTCCTGTCATACTGATTGTTCCCAGTTCAGATGTCCGAAGTTGCCGAACCTTAGAATAGATCCACGGACTGATGTGGTGAACCGTAACTCGTGGTATGAAACTGAGAATGTTGCGCGATGGAAGGTCAGAGCCATCCGCGTTGGCTTGAAGTTGAGATCCGTTCACAATCATTCATCGTTCCTCCAGTCGTTCTATTTTTGGTCGCAGCACCGGCCCGGATACTGTATGCTAAACACCGCTCTGAGCCCTGAGGTTCTCAATCCGTACCAGGATGGGCCTATGTATGAGATTGCCCAAACAAGGTGATGCGAATGAATCTTCATTTTGAGAAAGACATAAACGATTCGACTGAATACTGCATGAGACGCACACTGCAGCACTGTCAGTCACCGATCCGGTACAAATCTCCAACGCAGTTCGCAGCATTGGAGTGCGAGAGTGATGACACGACTGCTCGATCATAATAGTAATGGTGAGATAGGAAAATG